>VZQC01007525.1:386565-405694 GCA_009823505.1 Rhizomys pruinosus
TCTCTCTCTCTCTCTCTCTCTCTCTCTCTCTCTCTCTCTCTCTCTCTCTCTCTCTCCCCTGCACTCACCCATGCGAGAGGTGGATGGCAGATGTCTTCCTCAACTACTTTTCTACCTTAGTTTTTGACACGGGGTCTATCACTGAACCTGGAGCTCCCATTTCAGCTAGGCCTGAGATCCACTCATTTCTGATTCTCCTCCAAAGTGGGTGTTACAGACCCATGCTACCATGCATGACTCTTATGAGTGTGCTTGGGATCTTATCACAAGCACTTTTCTCACTGAGAGATCTTCCAGGCCCACTTGCAGTCATGTTATTGAATGACAGCACACTGCATTTTCTTGCTGTCATGTAATTGTAATTTGGAACTCATTGAATCAACCAATCTCCATCCTGAATATTATACAACTTCTAGATTATCAATGTACCTAACAGTGTAAATGCTATATAAATAGCTGTTATGTCATATTCTTCTGCTTATGCTAACATAGATATAATTTATTCTAAAATATTTTGGGGCTACCAGTTGATTTGTAGATGTAGTTCTATGGACAGAGCAAGCCAATGGTATGGAGAGTTATTGAAAGCAAGAGGGATGATAAGGACGAATAGGAGTGGGGATTGTGGATTTAGGTTTTATTCTGACTTTAAAATGAGACAAGCCTAGATTACCTATGTTCTCAACATCATATCTTTAAGTTGTTGGCTAATAAAAAGATATCTAAAATGTAGCATAAAATATTTAAATGTTTAGGTCACTTTCTTATAATAAATCAAATATTCACTAGGTCAGAGAGATACTAAAGAATTATCTGGTAAGTACAGGCATGTCTGTTCTTTCTTCAGTAAGATAAGACACGACTTTTAGAAAAATCCAGAGATTAGTTTTTAAGTAAACTTACCATATTTCAAAGCAAGAGGCAGAATACTTGCTGAGCACATGTGAGGCACTGGGTTTGATCCCCAACATTAGAAAAGAAAAATAACCTGAAAGTATTTTAGTGTGAACAGTGGAAAAACCCTTCCAAGACTGGGCATGATATGCACCTCATTATTTGCCATAGGTGATTCTCCCATATGAAAGTTTTCATATATTGTCTTAAAATAATTTTAAGTAAAAATCATTTGATTTTTAATCAAGTAACTTTAGCCTATTATTTTTGGGGTTTTCTGAGACAGGGCCTTCCTGTAGTCCCAGAAGGCTTGGAACTCACTATGTAGACCAGAGTGGCCTTGAACTCACAGAGATCCCCCTGCCTCTGCTTCCCAAGTGCTGGGATTAAAGGTGTGTGCCTCCACGCCCGGCTCTAATCTATTTTTATGTTATCAAAATCACTACTAAAGAGTTTATAGCTTCAGGCATCTCTAACTCTTGCACATCACGTTTCACTAGTTCTGTGTTAATTGAATGATTTAAAATTTTCTAGAATTGTTCTCAGACTTGCCAAACAACTCCTAAACTAATCCTTCTTAGCCTTCCTTTATATTTCACCTAACTTTGAACAATTTATCTGGTATTTACTTTTAAGGCTTTAAAGGAGGCAAATATTCAAATTATTAATCTCTGTGGACTGGAGGCAAATGAGGGAGGGTTGCAACTCCATGCACTTAGAGCCTGATAGGTCTTTTGTTTGTGCATCTGCTTCAAAACTGTAGCAATCCTGGTCTAGCAGGACCTGACTTTGTCCTCCAGTGGATGGAGCTGGTAAATGAAAAGCCAAGAGGAGCCAGCCCCCCCCACCCCAAACTGGAGGACAAGATCCTCAACTGACCTTGAGAAAACAAAAACCTTGCTTAATCTGGGCTAACAGTCTGATCTTAAGCATCCCAAAGGAAAGTATAACCAGAAATAAATAATCAGTAAGGCTGGAGAAATTGTACTTCAGGTATAAAACTTGAGATCTTAGTAAAAAGACAAAAAGTAAAAAAAAAAATTGCAGTAATCTTGTGAAACAATTGTGAGATGCAGTGGAAGGAAAAGGGAGGAACCAGTTTGAGCTTGAGAATCTGCTGCCAACACCATGTGTTTCATTTTTCTTTGTCAAATTATTATTGTCATCTCTCAGAACTCTGCTAAGGATTTGGAATTCATCACTTGACTGAGCCTGCCACGTGTTACAATTCTCCTCAGACCATGAACTAATGCACCAGGATAGTAAACCATCTGGTATCATTAGATAACTAAACTTGATCTTCACGCTTAAGACAGATGTGCTGATGAGGAAGTTCCATATATTACCAGCTAGAAATTTCTTCTCGTGCCATGTTGCCAAAATAAAACACATGCCCAAAGGACAAAGCAAAATAGCAACAACTATAACAAAAACAGTTTTAATATTAAGAAAAGAGTTTACATGTAAGGATGTTATTCCTTACACTTCTCATTGTGCTTCCAATTTTTAAATTTCTCATGATCAGACTATCCCCAATCCCTTTAGTATTATGATTCCTCCAGTTCTGGTTCCTTAAGAAATCTCTGACTGTGACTCTTTCCTAACTGAATGCAGAAATAAAATATGAGAGAAAAGATATACGCTATAAAATTCTCAGCTCAGAAAATGAGATCCCAAATTATCATCATCATCATAATTATTAATTAATGAGATTTAAATATGTGGTATTGGTTTGCTTATTACTTTACTATTGTTTCTGTCTTTACTATAATAATTTGGTAATATTCTGGATGTTACCTCACTGCAAAATTCTCAATTTATTTCAGAGGGTTGATTGAGAGGCCTCTATGTCTAAATATATGAGAAAAGAAGATAGAAAAAAAGAACATAAAATCAATGTATGACATAATTTAGAAGAAAAATTGAGTTGAAGTGATATTCTGAGATGGAAAACTTTTTGAAGAAGTTTATGAAATAAATGCTGAAACTGCTTGCCAGGTAGGAGTAGAACACGGAGAAGGAGGAAGAAATGTGAGAAATGGGTAGTGATGGCTGGTGATTTCTGTTTATTTTAATCATTCTTTTCTTTTTTTTTTTTGTTATTTTTGAGACAGGGTTTCCCTGTAGCTCCAGCTGTCCTGGAACTCACTCTGTAGACCAGGCTGGCCTTGAGCTCACAAAGAGTCGCCGGCCTCTGCCTCTCTAGTGCTAGGATTAAAGGCGTGCGCCACCATGCCTGGCTTTAATCATTCTTTAGTAATAAATATCTTGTACCATTAGTACATTTTCCAGGAAAATTCATATGCAGTATTATAAAATAATTGTCAGTTAAATTGGGGGGTGATAATTATCCACACTCATATGAGGGAGAACATATGCACATTTTGTTTACTTGTTTAAATTTCAAATAATTGTTCTTTATGTACTCATGGATACACTGTGGTGGAGAAGAAAGCAGTGGTTTTTACAACAAAGGTATCAGTACTTTCCTTTTCTCCCTCTCTCTCTCTCTCTGCCTTCCTTTTTTCCTTCTTTATTTTCCTTCCTGCTTCTTCCTTTCACATCTTCTTTCTCTCCTTTCCCCTACTTTCCTTCTTTCCTTTTGTTGCACATGAAATCAGTAGTAAAGCATATGTGTTTCCTGTACTTGGCTCTCCAAACTACTTCTCAAAAGCCAGTGAATTTCATATGAAGTTTTATATTGCTGTTTAAATTTTGGTAAGCATATATATCTTATTTATTTTCTTTTTTTAAAGATATCTTTTTTAGGGGCTGGAGAGATGGCCTAGTGGTTAAGAGCGCCGACCGCTCTTACAGAGGACCTGGGTTCGATCCCCAGCACCCACATGGCGACCGAGAACCGTCTGAAACTCCAATTCCAGGAGAACTCCAGTTCCAGGGGAATCCGAGATCCTCTTCTGACCTCCACATTCTTCATGAAGAAATAAAAAAAAAGATGTCTTTTTAAATTTATTTCTTCATGTGTATGAATGTACTGTCTGCATGGAGGTTTGTGCACCCGTGTCGTGCAATGCCGCGGAGGTCAGAAGAGGACATCGGATTCCCCTGGAACTGGAGTTAAAGACGGTTCTCAGCCACCATGTGGGTGCTAGGGATCGAACCCGGGTGCTCTGCAAGAGCAGTCGGCTCTTAACCGCTAGGCCATCTCTCCAGCCCCTTTATTTATTTTCTTAATAGTGTATATAAGCCTTTTATACTTGAGTGAGACAAACAGTAATCCAGTTCACATGCTCTAACGGCTTTCTGTAGGACCTAGTTTTACCATATTTCACAAAGATGAGGGGTTGAATTTGAATGGAAAACAGAATGGAAGTCTTAAGACAGAGCATGAGAGAGTGATGCTTTAAAGTTATTTTTATTTCTTTTATATATTTGAGTGTTATGCCTGCATGTATGTAAGTCCACCCATGCCATGCAGTGCAGAAGGAGGCTAGAAGGGGGCATTGGATCCCTAGAACTGTCCTAATGTTCACTGCTAGTCTCTGGTACACTGTGGTTCAACTAGTATCTTAATCTCTAGTTCTTCCAGAGTTGAGAACTGTTGTGTATTTCAAAGCCCCTCTAATAAATCCATTCTACTGAATATCGACAAAGCCCTCAGTAAGCAAAGACTCTCTCATTTAGGGATAATCTTCAGCCTCTGAGAACAAAGACCAGACACCTGTTTGTGTAAATCCAGTTCCTCTATTCCTTGGCATTAACATTTATTACCTGAAATTCATGCAGCCACTAAGACAAGTGGCCAGAGGCACACTTATACTATTCAGGCTGCAGGCCCATGTTTAAGAAGCAAAAGTCAGGGCTGAAGAGATTGCTCAGATGCTAATAACACTGGCTGTTCTTGCAGAAGGCTGGATTAGATTCCCAGCCCCCACATGGCTGCTAACAACAGTCTGTAAAGCCAGTTCCAGGGAATCTGATCACTTTTTCTGACCTGCCAGGGGCATTGCAAGACACTGGTGCACTTACATACATCCGGGGAATACATTCATACACATAAAATGAAATATTAAAAACACAATCAAAAGCCAACCTATGTTTGCTGTTAGAACATTTGGGTTTCTGTGGATAAAAACAAATCAAGTTGCCTAGTATTCTCTACTAAAAGAAAATTTACAAAATAACCTAGCCTAATATAGTAATATTTCCTAGGAGTGTCAATATTTTTAAAAATTTTGCTTCCTTTTGTCTTCTGGTGTGTTATTTTGCAATCACTGATTAGTAAGTACAGTTTACACAAATATTGCTCATGCAAGTGGAGAGAGGTTTTGAGGTTTAAATATATCAACTTTCTTTTTCTCTGACTGTTTGGAGGAACTAGGTGCATTTGAAATGTTTTATTACTCCTCAAATTGGTGATTAGACATATATTATGTGATGGAATTTAATTTCCAAAAGACAATCTAGCTTCAATGAAAAGTAATTTAACTCAAAATTTATACATTAACATAATTGTATTTTTCTCCAAATTCTAATATGATCTTGAAAACTTAGAAAAATAATTTTTGAAAAAGTAATAAATATATATTTTTATGTATAATTTAGTGATTTGACTTTTAAAATTACAGTTTTAATAGAAATGATATTTTTATATTATAAATTGTATTTTACATTTGGTATAATGAAATGTGTATTATGCTGATCTGTAAATAAGTAAAAGCAAAATTCATAGACAAATTATATAATATTAATTATACCTGGAACTTCTTTCACTTAAAACTATCAAATCATTGAAAGGATGTCTAAATAACATATAATGAATGCATTCAGTCACCCTGTTATTATTTTGACTTTCAGTAGTAAATGTGAACATTCCATATTTTTAATTATTTTTATCAACTTTATGATATTTTATTTTACTAAAAAATTTGAATTAGTGGATTTATCAATAAGCAAGGAGAAAATATAATTTATTAGTGGTTTTTTAAATTTTAGCTTAGGCCGGCATATGAATGTTAGCCCTGTTTTGTGCGTGCCGATCTGTGTGTCAATCTAAATTTAATAAAGATAGCGTCTCACTCTCTAATATATCTATAAGATATAGGTATATAGATTACTTAGATACTGTATCTTATATATAAATTTTTTGGTCCTTATTTTTTTAAGGTGTGCTTTGCCAATCTGCTTGTGATTTTAGTGAGCAAACTTAAAATATCTGGGCTTCATGTCCTACATTTTTATTATTTTATTATTTTTCCTAATCTATATTTGTGTCAAGCGATTATCAAATCTCAACGCGTGTTCCCACCTTAGGCCCCATCCCACCCGAGCTTATGCATTCTGCCCAACATGCATTTCNGCTTTAATGGATATCAACCTAATACTTTGGGAAAACCAATAAAATGATGGTTCATGCCCAGATGGGTGGCACCTGTATATGTGAGTCACTTGCATATACATAATCTTACTACCATTCACCCAGAGCTTTTTCGCTTGTTTGACACAGCCAACATAGTATTTCTTAAAAAACCAAACTAACTAAATAAATAAATTAATAATTCTGAGCTGCTTGGGGTAAGAAGCTGTGTGGGCTATCCATACAAAATTGTAGCTGCTGATCCTAGAAATCTTACTATTGCTAATGTTGGGAAGTCATATCATATTCATTGTTCAAAATGTATTCTTACAGATTGTATAGTTTCAGGTTTTAATAGAAATTATTCAGTTATTATTCTTGTTAATAGACCTTCTTATGTTATGATTCCTGTCAATCTTGGAGATGATCCTTGGTTTGATAATTCTGCTTTATAAACTCTAAAAAATTTAAATGAACTAGTTAGGCCTAAAAGGTTCATTGCCACCTTAATTCTAGAAATTACAACATTAATAGCTGTCTTGACATCTTTTGCTTTGTCTACTGCTGCCTTGGTTACTAATGTTCAAACAGCACCTTTTGTAACTGATTTGAGTAAAAATGTTTCTGCTGCATTTGCTAATCAGCACGACATAGACAAAAGACTAGAAGCGAAAGTAAACACGAAGCTGTTTTGGCTCTTGGAGAGGAAGTTCAAAATTTAAAAGTACAGCTCTCAGCTCGTTGCCATGCTAGCTTTAGATAAGTTTGTGTGACACCACTAAGGTGTAATGATATTTGGAAATGAAATACTACTAAGAATCATTTATTAGAAATATACAAGGATAAAGATATTACTCATGATATGTTAGATCTCCAACAACAAATTATGGATATTAGTAAAGCTTATATAGACTCAAAAGGGTTAGAAGGATTGGCCAGATCCCTCAAGTCTGGACTTTCATCTTTAAATCCTAATAATTGGCTACATTTTTTAATATCAATTATTGTTATCGGAGGAATGGTCATGTTACTTATATTATTCATTCCAGTGATCATCCGATCCCTAACAAAAGAGCTGTATACAATTCTACGCTATTTGCAAGAACTGCGGCTCATTAACAAGAAAGGGAGAGATGCCATGGCAGCTTCAGTTGAATCTAAGTGACATGATCACCAGAGTGAGGCAGAAGCTTCAAGGAAGTTTGCCTCCCTGAGCAGCTTATGCCCTCAACCTTTTTCTTGGAATAGGCTGTACCTTGTTAATCGTTACTGTTCTCTGTGCTATCATTGTTTGGGGATATGGATCAATGTGTTACCTTGTCCCTAGAAGGATACATGGTCTGGTTACTGACCTAGATAAAGAAACCACACCATTTCCTCCTTTAGTTATTGATTTGCCTGAAATTATGCAAGTGCTTATGATCAGACATAAGAGGGCCACCAACTAGATAAGTAAGAAGCCAAATTATTAAACACTTCATGAACCTTGGTCAAATGGCAACCACTGTCTATCACTTGATAAACTTAAAAATGCATAACTTCCTGAAAACTAATGATCTAGAAATTAATGTTCTTTCAGTTTTCCTATTAAAATGTTAACTGCTCTATTCTTAGTAAACTTGCAATATAATCAAATAACCACATAGCTTCTGCATGAAAGTAGTGTATAAAACCACTGAGACTTTGAAAGTAAAGTTGCACTCAGATCAAGCCTGCTTGTGTCTGTGTGTCATTCCCTTCACCAAATGCCTTGTCCACCTTCTCTTCTCCCTGTTCCCATTGGACTGATTGCTCCTGACTCAGTTGGTCCATCGCAGGTGGAGCCCAAACAGGGACTTGAAGAGAGGTAAGCTGTCTCTCCTCTTCTCCACATTTTAAATTCAGACAGGGATAGGACCTCACCAGGACTTCTGCAGACTCGCCAGTAAAGGGTCACTGGTTTGTAAAAAGGTGAGAAGATAATAAAAAGGAAAACATGGGGCATTCACAATCAAAAGGTAAGGAGCTTTTTGTATAGGTCCTGCATCACATGTTAGGAACAAAGCAGGACTACATAAAAGCTTGCTTGGATGCCGCACAAGCAGTGGTGCAAGTAGTAGCCTATGCTGCAGCTATGAATGGTCAGCACTACAGCTCCTTTGTGTCTAAGTTAATGGGGAATCAAGCAGAAGGCAAGGCCAAATGTTTCTCTTGTGGTCAAGAAGGACACATGAGTAAAAATTGTCCAAACAAGGACAAACAGTCCCCTTTTAATGCAAATGAGAGAAAGAAATCAACCCCAGGACTCTGCCCCAGATGTAAAAAGGGCAGACACTGGAGAAATGAATGTAAATCTAAATATCATAAGGATGGAACCCCTCTTTCAGATGACAAAGAGGAGACAAAAAATGGCAGGAGAGGCAAGCTCTCAGCCCCGTAAATAAAGGAGGGAACTTAAAAATAGAAAAGCTTAATCCTGAAGCAGTAGAGTTTTGGCCCCACAAATGGTCAACACTGTTTTTACCTACAAAGGGCCATCCGGTAGTGCAGGATTTGGATTTTGTCAGCTAGTAAAAGACTATTATTTTATCCATGTTATGAGTCCAGCTGGTGATACCATGGTAAAATAGACCATTATCAGAAGGGACTTTTGCTCTAATAATAGGTAGAGGTTCAAACTACAAGAAATACTTGGAAGTTCTTCCTGGAGTGATTGATACAGATTATACAGGGAAAATTAAAATAATAATTGACCACTACACTAAAAGAAACAATTTCAGATTCATAAGAATTCGACACGGTAAAGCTCAGTTATGTGTTTAATAACTTATATCAAAGACTCCCAATCCGGTAAAACAAGAAAGAGGAAGTCAAGGGTTTGAATCCACAGAAGCAATTAATTGGGTACAGGAAATAAATGGACGAAGACCCATTCAAACTATATATTTAAATGGTAAGCCTATACAAGGAATATTGGATACTGGTGCAGACAAAACATATATTGCTGCCAAAGATTGGTCTTCTAATTGGCCTACACAGAGGGCTTGGTCAACGTTGGTAGGGTTGGGATCTACCTCCAATGTACTTCAATGCTCTCAATATTTAAATTGGACATGTAATAACAAGAGTGGAAAAATTCAGCCATATATTATTGCTTCATTACCCTTCTCCTTATGGGGAAGAGATATAATGCATGATATGGATGTGCATTTGATAACTTCTGTTGATTTTAGCCTAGAACATTTTTTCATAGGGGCCACTGAGCTGAATATTAATCAGATAAAATTATATGAAAATAAAAGAGCCCGTGTGGGGGGGGGGGAATAAATCCCAAAACTTATTGGCCTCTAACTCAAGAAAAGATACAGGCTGTAGAACAATCGGCTCAGGAACAACTTGATAAATGGAACATCTTACGACAGCTTCAAAATAGTCCTGAAAATATAGCCATATTCACTAATTAAAAGAAATAATAAAATGGGAGACTCTTACAGAATTTAAGAGCAGTAAATGCTACTATGGAAACCATGGGAGCATTGCAGCCAGGTCCTCCTTCCCCCTGTAGCCTTTCCCCAAGAAATGGTCACAGTTGTTATAGACCTGCAAGACTGCTTCTTTACTATAAAACTACATCCGGAGGACTGTAAAAAATTTGCATTTAGCATACCATCAGTAAATTTCCAAAGGCCTTTTCAGCGATATCATTGGAAAGTATTACCTCAAGGTATAAAAAATAGTCCTACTTTATGTCAAAAATATGTAGACCAAGCGTTAATAAAGGTTAGAGAGTAGTATTCTGGGGCATATATCATTAATTATATGGATGACATACTCCTGGCTACTCCAAGCTTGAAGGAAACTCAGAAAGCATTGGAGAAAATGATATAGCAATTAACATCTTTTTGAACTAATACATTTGCCTCCTGATAAGATTCCAATGAAATAAGCTTTGTCCTATTTAGGGAATGTGATTTATGATGATTATATACAACCACAAAAATATCTATCAGATATGACAAACTAAAAACTTTAAATAATTTCCAAAAACTGTTAGGAAATATTAACTGGATTAGGCCATCATTAAAAATTACTACTGGAGAGCTGCATCCCTTATTTGATATTTTAAAAGGAAATAGTCACCAAATTCATCAAGACGAATAGCAAAAGAGGCAATTGAGGCTTTAGCTCTTGTAGATAAAAAATTATCTGCAAAAATTCATCAAATAGACTATAATAAGAAATGAATGTTAGTTATCCTAAAAACTCAATTCACTCCCACTGGATGTTTTCGGCAGGGAGGAGTATTTGAATGAATACACCTTCACATAGCAAAGTAAAATGGTATCTCTTAATGTGTACTTAGGCTCAGACTTATAATCAAAGCTAACCAGAGATCTTAAAAAATTTTTTGGTACGAAATGCAAGTATTCGATTGTTCCATTAAAATAAAACTCAATTTGACATTTAAATGCAAACTGATGATGAAATGGCTTAATAGCACTTGCAAAATTAAGCAAAAGCAATTAAGATCATTTGCCTCACATAAAATATTAAAATTTATTCAAGAAGTTAATATAAGTTTTCCAAACAAATGCTCTTTAACACCTCTGGAGGAAGCTCTTACTGTTTTTAAAGATGGCTCCCCTAATGGAACCTCTGTGGTATATGTGTCAGAAAGGCCACCCATTATCAAAAGGTCACCTGGATTTCTGCACAGCAAGTGGAAATTACTGCGGTAATTATGACCTTTGAGACATATCCTCAACCTTTAAACCTCTACACAGATTCTAAGTATGTGGTTAATTTATTTCCGGCTATTGAAACAGCCCTATTGTCAGGTCAGTCTCCTATATTACCATTACTATTAAACTTACAAAAAGCTCTTGTCAATAGACAAGGCAAGGTCTACATAGGCCATATAAGAGGACATACTGGACTGCCATGGCCCTTATCAAAAGGCAATTATATGTCTGATCTATATACTAAGACTCTAATAGCCACAGCTTTAAAAGAGGCTGTAGAGAGCCATCACATTCATCATCAGAATGCACTTACTTTGAAGAAGATGTTTAACATTACTAGAGAACAGGCTAGACAANTAGTCTGGACACTCATCTGATCAACTTGATTGAACATACAAGCCCCTCCAGCTGGATGGTGGGACCCATGGGCTGTGTGGGTTTGGGCACGGCTGCTTGCAAGTTGGTTTTGCATGATGGTTGCTTGTACTCATAAATGATGACTTATTGTTATAAAATAAAAAAAATAAAGAAGTAATTAAAAAATAAAATAAAGTAAGTGTTTGGTTTTTGTTCATTGTTGGGTTTTTGTTTGTGTTTTTTTATTTTGTTTTGGTGTGCGTGTGTGTGTGTGTGTGTGTGTGTGTGTGTGTGTGTTCAAGACAGAGTCTTATATGGGCTGATCTTGTGCTTGCTGTGTCGACTAGGAGCAGGACCTTGAATTCCTGACCCTTCTGCCTCTACCTCCCAAACTCTGGGATTAGAGTCCAGGATAGAAAAAAGAAACCAGATATAGAGGGCAAATGAAGCAGTAAAAATAATGCTAGAATTTGGCTATAAAGATTAAGGAGAATTTTGCAAATCTTACAAAACTTGAGCTGACTAGAGTACAGTATTTGCAACATTCCAACTCAGAATTATCCAAAATGTAAGAAACTCCTAGAAACCAACAAAGAAAAAGACAAATAGTCCAATGGAAAAATAGCCAAGGATTGAACAGGCATTTTACAGTGTAGAACAGATTGAACGTTCTTTTGTGTACATTTGCAATGGATAGATCTTGAAAACGCAGCTCCAAACAAAGAGAAACAGCTATCGTTTAGCTCTTGTGCAGGATCATTTACGCAAAGGTTAAAACCGTGACATATCAGTTGTATAGGAGTGTTCTCTGAGCCAAGCTGCCACCATCTTCATTAGCTCAGCTATACATGGGGGTGGGGGCGGGGGTTGATGATTGTTGAGATTCTCTCATAGAAGGTGGGGAAGGAGGGTTTTGTAACCCTCATTTTGGTATCCAACCACAACTCCCAACCAGTAGTTTGAAACTCTACCCTAATTGCAAATTGGTGAGAGAGTTTGTGGCTGGGGAAGGGCTATGGGGAGAAGCTCCATTTATGAAGCTTGGGAAGCTGTTATTGGTGCTGGGTGCAGACCTTCCAGTGTGCCTACTTTAAGGACACTGCCTGCAAACCCTCCCCTATTGCTCTGTAAGTAAGCCTAATAAACTCATTGGTTCGCCAGAATGAACTTTAGTGGAATCTCCTTTTGTCGTGGTGGTGGGAGGGGTAGATGTGGCTTATGTCTCCCCCAGGGAAGGAATTTTAGTAACAACACATCAAAATATATAGTTATAAAACTATCGCTGGGCGTGGTGGTGCACGCCTTTAATCCCAGCATTTGGGAGGCAGAGGTGGGCGGATCTCTGTGAGTTCAAGGCCAGCCTGGTCTACAGAGTGAGTTCCAGGCCAGCTGGGACTAAAGGGAGACCCTGTCTCAAAAGTACCAAAAAAATAAAAAATTAAAAAAAAAAATAAAACTATCAGAGGAGTGGTTTGTGGTGACACACTCATACAAACTCAGAATCCAGGAAGTTCAGGCAGGACAATTTCAGGATTGAGACCAGCCTGGGCTATAACAATGAGTTTCAGGCTATCCTGAGTTACATATCTCAAGACCCTATATCAAAACCACAGCAACAAAATGGGAAAATAAGAGTAACTTTTCATGATTGAGGAAAAATGGTAGTAAGAATAGAAAATAAAGAGAGAGGGGCATGATGGTCCATGCCTATAATGGCAGCACCTGGGAGGCAAAATCGAGTCAAGAAGATCGTAGCATGTTCTAGGCCAGTTTGTTGTCATACCAAGGAGCAGGCCAACCAGGGATACAGGGACACATAGCAAGATTCTGTCTCACAATAATTACTACATGTAATTCAATTCAAAAAATTCAATTAAAACCAGGCATGGTGGCCCATACTTTTACTCCTAGCACTCTGGAGGCAGAGGCAGGCAGTTCTCTGTGAGTTCAAGGCCAACCTGATCTACAGAGTGAGTTCTAGGACAGCTGGGGCTACAGGGAGACCCTGTCTCAAAAAGACAAAAAAAAAAATCAGTTCAAACTGGGCATGGTGGAGTGTGCCTTTAATCCCAGCACTCAGGAGGCAGAGGTAGGCGGATCTCTGTGAGTTCAAGGCCAGCCTAGTCTACAGAGCAAGCGCCAGGCCAGCTGGTACTAAAAGGGAGACCTTGGCTCAAAAATACAAAAAAAGAAAAATTCAGTTCAAAATCAGAAAACCCTAAATAAATAATTAAATCAAAAGGAAAATAATTGAATAAAACTAGAGAAGGTACCCGGACATCATCAGGCCCGTGAGCATAAGAGTTGGTTAGATTTGTAGCAGGATCTTTAACAGGAAAAAGTGGCAAGAGCCATCCCCCACCTCACATTTATTAGCTTGGCTTAGTCATGCTGAGCTAGAAACAAGTTTCCTTATATCTCTAGTCACTGGCCTTGGCTTGGCCGCCTTCTTGTTCTTTTGTAAACTGAGTAGGGTGCTGCCTCCTCTGCCAGGCACCCTACTCAGGCATACCCAGGCATATCCAGAACATGTTTATCACAGGAGCCTTTCAAGTTCACTTCTTTGGGGGGGGACAGGGTAGGGTAACAGCTCAGCAGGCTGTACCTGAATAAACACTCGGAAGCTTGGGCAGGCCCTGGGAAGACATTTCTTTTTTTTTTATTTTATTTATTTTTGTATGTGTATGAATGTACTGTCTGCATGTAGGTTTCTGCACCCGTGTTATGCAATGCCTCGGAGGTCAGAAGAGGGTGTCAGATTCCCCTGGAACTGGAGTTCTCCTGGAATTGGAGTTACAGACAGTTCTCAGCCACCATGTGGGTGCTGCGGATCGAACCCGGGTCCTCTGCAAGAGCAGTCAGCGCTCTTAACCGCTAGGCTATCTCTCCAGCCCCAGGAAGACATTTCTTTTCTCCTTCTTCCTTCCTCTCCTGTCCTTCTGTCCTTCCATCCCACCCACCATCCATCCCCCCTTCCCTACCTATATCTCTCCTTTCCATCCTCCCTCCCTCCCTTCCTTCTTTCCTTCCTTCTAGGTTGTCCTCAAACCTACTACTAGTGTAGGCTGCCCTCAAATTTACAGTCTTCCTGTCCTCAGGCTCCCGAGTGTTATGATTACAGCTGTGAACCACCACGGACAATTGATGATGTCTTTTTCAACCTGGTTGTTTTTGTTGTTTTGGTCTCTTGGGAATCAAACTCAGGACCCATTCTAGGCAGGTGCTCTGCCAATGAGCAATGCCCCCAGCCCCTTCAGTATGTTTTGGAAAACATAATAAATGTGCTTCACCAGAAAAAAAAGGATGTCGAGGGGGAAAGAACACCCTACAGCCTTCTTTTGTAATGTATTATTGTTTTTTATTTTATGTGTGTGTGTGTTGCCTGCATGTATATATAAGTGCTCCATGTCTTCCAGTTCCCATGGAGGTCAGAAGAGAGTGTTGGATCCCCTGGAACTGGAGTTACAGATAATGTTAGCCACCATGTGTGTGCTGGGAATCAAACCTGGGTCCTCTGTGAGAGCAGCCAGTGCTCTTACCTGCAGAGCCGTCTCTCTAGCCTGCTTAAAGCCTTATTTGACTCATACTCCTGAAGTAAGACATTTGGCAGACAAATGACTACTAGACCCCTATCCCTTACCCTGTCTATAAATCAATTCAAAGGAGATCAAAGATCTTTGTGTATGACCTGAAGCTTTGAAATTGCTAGAAGTAAACACTTCAAGATATAGACTGGTCAAGAATCTTCTGAGAAAGACTCCAAAATACCCAGGAAATAATACCAAGAATGGGCACATGGAGCTGAGCATGGTAGCTTGCACCTGTAATCCCAGCATTCTGTAGACCAATGCAGGAGGATACCTGCGAGTTCCAGGTCACCCCGGGCTATAGAGTACATTTTAGAGAGGCCCTACAAAGACTCTGTCTCAAAAAAACACAACGAGCTAACTAACAAAAGAATCGACAAATGTCTTTGCAAGAAACTGAGAAGCTTCTGTTCAGCAAAGGAAACAATTATCAGAGACACGCCACAGAATGGGAGAAAATCTTTGCCAGCCATTCATTTGGTAGAGGATTAACATCAGAATGTATAAGGAGTGAACCCAGTGTGGTGTCACATGCCCAAGAAAATCAGAAGTTCAAGGTCATCTTTGACTGCATAGCAAGCCCATGGCCTTGGACAGCTGTGCTGTGTGAGATTCTGTCTCAAAATCAAAAGAAAAAAAAAAAGAGACTGGGTGTGGGTGGCATACACCTTTAATCCCAGGAGTTAAGAGGCAGAGAGGCAGGTGGCTGGTGGATCTCTGTGGGGCAGCAATCCTAGACCCCACAGCTGGCTGTTCAGCACATTTGGTGGTGGGAGCTAGCAGCTCCACAACAGAATGTTTGGCCATGGAACTATCATTTGCAAAGCTGTGTGTTTGGCCTTCGGACTGTCAGTCCCAGAGCTGCCATGTTTGGCCGAGGGACCCCACGGACATGCCATCTTCAGCCCGTCCAACCGTGCTGGGTCAACAGCCCCACAGAGCTCTGTGGTTTTGAGGCTGGCCTGGTCTACATAGCAAGTTGTAGACCAGTTGGGGCTGCACAGAAAGACTCTGTCTAGAAAAGAAAGAAACAACAACAATAAAACAAAAAAAAAAATGCATAGAGACTCCATGGTACCCCAGTCACTGTGGCTATCATCAAGAAAACAACAAATGCTGGTGAGGATGTGAGGAAAAGGACCCCTTATGTACTGCTGGTAGGAATGCAAAATAGGGGCTGGAGAGATGGCCTAGTCCTTAAGAGCACCAACTGCTCTTGCAGATGACCTGGGTTCGATCCCCAGCACCCACATGGCAGCTGAGAACCGTCTTTAACTCCAGTTCCAGGAGAATCCAACATCCTCTTCTGATCTCTGTGGCATTGCACGACACGGGTGCACAAACCTACATGCACGGTACATTCATACACGTGAAAATAAATAAATAAAAATTTAAAAAATACAAAGTAAAAAAGGAATGCAAATTAGTGACCACCTATGGATTTTAGTATAGAGGTTTCTCAAAAACTAAAAGTACAACTACCATATGGCTCAGCTATGACCCAGCTATACCATTCTTGGATATATACTCACAGGAACAAACCACACAATAAAGAGGCTTCTTGCTTATGTTTATTATGGTACTATTTTTCATCATACATAAACTATTGAATCCGACTAGGTAGACATTAATGAATAGATATAGAAAAAGTGATTTTATACAAACACATACATACACAATCGAGTATAATTCAACCATCAGAAACAAAATTATGCTTCATTTGCAGAAAAATGTGTGGAATAGGAGATCACATGTTAACCAAAATAAGCCAGACTCATGTAGCCAGGCATGGTGGAGAAAGCATCTAATTCCAGAAATCAGGAGGCTGAAGTAGTAGGATCAGGAGGTCTCCATTACAGAGTGAGTTCAAGGCCAGCCTGGCTACATAAATGGGAGACCTAAAACAAACACACAAACAAAAGACACATATAAACCTGGCATATTGCATTTATGTTTCTAATTCCAGCACTCTGGAGGCTGTGGATACCTGTGAGTTCAAGGTCAGACACAGCTATCCAGAGAGTCCCAGATCAACCTGAGCTACAGCATGAGGCTTTGTCAACAAAACAAAACATATCATATTCTCTGTGATGTATAAAATCTAGACTTTAAAATTATATTTATGTGTGTATACGACCATACACATATATGGCATGGAAGTAGAAAGACTATTTGGGAAGAGGAAAGGGTCCCAAAGGAGAGATTAGGGGGACAATAAAAGGGTAATGGGAGGATGGCTATGATTAAAGCGTGTGGTAAGGCTGGACGTGGTAACTAATGCCTGTAATTCTAAGATTTGGGAGGCTGAGGCAGGAGGACTGTCCTAAATTTTAGGTCAGCCCAGGCTATATAAGGAGTTGCAGGCTAGCCTGGGCTGCAATGTAAGTACCAGTCTCAAACCCACCCTATCCCCCCAAAACCCCATGAAATACATGATACACACATATAAAATGCCATTAATTAATCAATTAATTAATCAAATAAAGTGGAACCTAACTGTACTAGAAGGATGGATCCATGGTGTCTGCACACATGGCATTGGTTCATGCAACTCCCACCAAATGCTTAGCCATAACAGTAGGGCTGAGTTGATTTGCAGACATCAGGTGTGTAGGCATATGCATGGGGAGAGGAATGACCCGTGTGTCCACACAGTGTATGTGAAAGCTCTGAGAAGCCACACCCTACATCTATACACGCTTTACATGTGTATGCACTGTGTGGGGAGAGGTATTTGCGCTAAATGTGCCACTGCATGTGCAAGGTGAGGAAATGTACCCAGCTCTCCCCCCCCCCCCCGTAGGCAATAAGGAGTTGCGCGCACAGAAGTTGTCTGAATAACGTAGTGCCTATAGGAAGTGCGAATTCCTCATGCTCCTCGCCTCCCACATGCAGCACCTTCTCGCCTGCGCGCGCAGGCGCAGTGATGCACGTGCGGGTGCATGAGGGTCGGGTGCGGCGCGCCCAGGCAGTGTGAGGACAGCTCACTAGGTGGGGGGACGCCTGCGCATGCGGCCACGCACAGGGGGCTGGTGCAGCGCGAGAGGCAGACAGTGCGTGTGTGCAGCGACGCATCTCGATGGAGCAAGGTGGCGGTAGCGGAGCTGGAGCGCCCCGGTCCGAGGGTGCTGCGCGGGGCGCCTCTCTGCCCTCCGGGAAGCCGACAGAAACCGGGGCGGCGCGGCCTTCGCAGCCCATCTACCGGCCTACAGGTAAGGTCCTCGCAGCGCCGGCGCGCGGTGGGCTCGGGACCCCCGGGGAGGCACAGGCGGACTCGGGACCCCCGGGGAGGCACGGGCTGACTCCGGACCCCCCGAGGAGGTGCGGGCGGACTCCGGACCCCCCAGGAGGTGCGAGCGGACTCGGGACCCCCGGGGAGGCGCGGGCCGGGGTTCCGGGACGCCCTTTCCCGGGCTCGGGTCTCCTGACGCAGAGACCTTGGGGCCACGTCCCTGAGTAGGTAGGTGGCGAGCTCCCCTCGGGTTTGGCTTGGGTGAGTGGGCGCACTTGGTGGTGGTGGGGAGCGGGAAACAAGTGTTTTTCCCACGGGTATTTCGGGGCCCACGCTCGGCGCGGGAGCGGGTTCTGGAACGCGGGTCGTGCGGGAGCGGGGCCGCCGAAGCGTCGGGACTGGATGGCGGCGGCTGGCGCTCGCGCTCTCCATCCCCATCCCGCCCTGCGCGCACAAGCCGCTCTCCGCAACCCACCGCGAAGGTGGTCCAGCTTTGCGGTTTCTTGGCCTTTCCAGGTCGCAAAAACCTTCCTGTCGCACCAGCGTGCGGTGGAAGGAGCGGGTCGCGGCCTGTGCGTGGGGACACCCCGCCACCCGGACGAGCCCGCTGAGGTCCAGGTTCTGGTACTGGGGTTGTCTGACCGGGCCGCGGCCCCCTACGTGGCAAAGAGTGTCCCAGCCCGCTGGGCCTGAGCCAAGAGCTATGGGGGGCGGGGACCCGAGTCCCTGTTCTGGCTGCCCGAGGGGGACGTCGCGAGGCCATTGGAAGAATGTGACGAACAAGTCTTCTGGTGCTAACCTTCTGTATGCTTGCAGGTGGTGCGTGGATATAAGTAACTAGGGAAATGATTTCATTTGATTTTTTTTTCTGGCAACACCCTTTTTTTCGTAAAGTTAATAATGTGAAGTGTTTAATTTTTTTTTTTTTTACTGCAGTTCAACGTGGTACGGAAACAACAAAAATCACAGAGAGAGAGAGAGAGAGAGAGAGAGAGAGAGAGAGAGAGAGAGAGAGAGAGAG
>VZQC01007525.1:408325-456866 GCA_009823505.1 Rhizomys pruinosus
AAAAAAAAAAAAAAAAAAAAAAAAAAGAAAAGAAAAGAAAAAGAGACCCCCAAACTGTATAAAAATGCCATGATGAAACCCATTACCTTTGAATAGTAATTAAATAATAAAATAAGTTCAATATAAGGTTGCCTTAAATCTATTTTCATTTTACAGGTAATAATTGATTAACTGAACTAAACTTGCTTCCCCATTCTTGGTAAATCAAAACTCAAGAGACCAAGCAGTCTCTGAAATAAAAGTTTATTGATTCATTACAAATAAAGAGTGGCCCCAGGGTGACTTCCCTTAGCTACAAGCAGCAAGGCTTGGTGGCAGTTGAAAATGTCTGGTAGATCTAAAAAGGAGACTATAGATAGAAAGATTGGGGAAGGCACAGGGTTTGTTTTTTGGGTTTTTTTTTTTTTTTTTTCTTTTTCGAGACAGGGTCTCCCTATGGCCCCAGCTGGCCTGGAAGTTGCTATGTAGACCAGGCTGGTCTTGAACTCTCAGAGATCTGCCTGCCTGTGCCTCGGGACCACTGGAATTAAAGTCGTGCGCCACCATGCCCTGGCAAGGCACAAAGTATTTACATTGTATTTACATTGACTTTTGCCAAGATTGTTGCTTCTAGATTGATTGGGACTGGAAGCAGGATGCTCTGGTAAAACTTGAGTTAAAGATTTTAACATACAGGGGCTAGAGAGATGGCTTAGTGGTTAAGAAAAGCTGTTCATAACTCCAGTTCCAGGGGGATCTGGCACCCTCTTCTGACCTCCTCGGGCATTGCATAACATGGGTGCACCTATAAACATGTATGCATAGTTGGGTTGGAGAGATGGCCTAGCGGTTAAGAGCACCGACGGCTCTTGTAGAGGACCCGGGTTCGATCCCCAGCACCCACGTGGTGGCCGAGAACAGTCTGTAACTCCAATTCCAGGAGAACTCCAGTTCCAGGGGAATCCAACACCTTCTTCTGACCTCCACGGCATTGCACGACACGGGTGCACAAACGTACACACAGACAATACATTCATACAAATAAAAATAAATAAATAAATAATTTTTTAAAATGTAGGCATACATTCATACACATGAATTTTTTTAAGTTATAAAAAACATTTTAACATATATTTAAAACTGTAAATTTTTTTCAGATAGAGTCTCCGACTTGTAGTGTAGCTGAGGCTGGCCTTGAAATCCTGGTTCTCCTTCCACCTTCCCAGTCTGAGATTACAGGCATGCATTACCATGCCTGGGTGTAAGATGATTTTTGCCTAACTTTCATTATCTCTCCTTTCTCCTTAAATTTAAGATACCTCAGAACTTTTAAAAAAAGATTTATCTTTATGTGTATGATGCTTTGCCTGCATGTCTGTATGTATATCATGTGCCTTGGGAGGCTAGAAGAGAGCATTAGATTCCCTGGAACTGGAGTTACAGATGTTATGAGCTGCCATGCAGGTGTTGGGCACCAAACTCAGGTCCTTTGCAATAGTACCAAGTAGTCTTTAAGTTCTGAGCCCCTCCTCAGAACTTTTTTAAAAATACTTTTATCGATGATTTGTATATTTCATACATTATCTTTCAGTTCAATTTAGACACATTCCCCTCTCCCTGCTCCGCACCCCACTCCAGTTCATGCCTTCTGCCATATACATGGCTTGCATCTTTCAGTCTTTCTAAAGTTGTTCTCTGCAGAGGCTTGTTGTTTGGGGCAGAATTTAACTGTATCAGTCAGTTCTTTGACCCAGTCTTTATGTTGTTGTTGATCCCTCCCTTCAGAACTTTTTTTTTTAATTTTTATTTATTTTGGTTTGTGTATGAATGTACTGTCTGCATGCAGGTTTGTGCACCCGTGTCGTGCAATGCCGCGGAGGTCAGAAGAGGGTGTCGGATTCCCCTGGAACTAGAGTTCTCCTGGAATTGGAGTTTCAGACAGTTCTCGGCCACCATGTGGGTGCTGGGGATTGAACCCGGGTCCTCTGTAAGAGTGGTCGGCGCTCTTAACCGCTAGGCCATCTCTCCAGCCCCCTCCCTTCAGAACTTTTAAAGAGAGAACTTTAAAAAATGGCTTACAAAAGGAGCCAGGGGCTCCCCCCCAAAAAAAAAAATAAAACCCAAGTAACCCCTGAGGACCAGATCCTCAACTGACCTTGAGAAAACAAAAACACTGGTTTTATTCTTGCTAAGCTGTGTGGTCTTAAGCATTCCAAAGGAAAGTATAAAAACCAGAAATACAAAACTCAGTACAGGTCTGAGCATTGTATTCAGATATAAAACTGAGAATCCTCCAAACTTTTCAATGCCAGATGGGAACTAATGAGATACCCAGCTTAGGACTGAGCAGCTGCAGGGATTTCAGCCTCTTCAGAGTGTAGACCGCCGTTGTTGGACTACCCAGCTGTGTCATTGAGGCCAGTGGAGAAGATCAAGACAGGACACAACACACCACGCTTGCTGGGGCCTCATTTGGGGTGAACATGTGGGGGGTAGGGACCGACCAGTGTGTAGCAGAAGGGAGGATTGATGTTTGTTTGGGCTTGCCAAGGAGGACCTTCAAACACGTCCTGGGGAAAACATGACATCTTTTATAAAAAAAAAAAAAAAAAAGAAAACCTTCACGCAGCATGTGATGTATGTATATATGTATATATTTCTGTCTGTGTAAATATTTGAAAACAATATAAGTTGGCGAAAAAAAAGATACAGTCCACATTTGTGACTACAAATATAACTTTTTGTTTTAATTACATTTCGTTTTTTTAATTTGTTTTCCAAGCCAAACTGTATCCATCTTTATTAAAGATACTTCTCATAAACAATCATGGTATTTCAGGCAGTACTTGGACAGACAATCATGAACAGTATACAAGAACTTTCAAACTCCCTTCTTGTATGGACTACCAAAATCAGAAAGCCACTATAAAATCCAATGCAGTCTTCGTGTGATGTTCTGAATGGGGAGAGTTTAGAGTGAGGGTTGACAGTTCACATTCAGCATGTTGTTTAACAACTTTTCACAAGCCAACCCTGATTTCAGGAAATGAAATGAACACAGAATTATCAATCTGAAGATCCACAATCTTTTAGAAAAGGAACCACTGCTCTTCTGAGGAACCTTCCCAGTGATGTCACTTAAGTCTAGATTGCCCAACATACTGGGCAAAACCAATTTTAGGGGGTCAGGTTCCAACAGATCTCTGGTTTTAAGGGAGTTAAGTCTATGTTGATTTTTAAGGTGGAGGGAGAGGAAGATATAAAAGTTAAATTTGAATTTTCCCACACCATAAAGCATTCTGTGCCAAGGGGGCCATGTGTGTCAACATCAGGAAGTCTCCTTCTGGGAGCCAAGAGGAGTCTTTCAGAACTAGCAGGGAAATATACACGTTCCTCCCCCCAAATCAATGAAGTGTTCTGTGTGCTAACAACATAGCTTTAAAAAAAAAAAAGTAAAACAAAATTCTGCATTCTTATAAAACTTGATAAAAAATAGTATTTCAAACTGTACAGTCACCAGAAGTACACAGTTATCAAAACTGCACACACTCACTCGGCATCTCCAGTACCTTCGGCTTTCTGCGCCTGCTCTGTTTTGTCATCTCCATTCTCTGCAGGATTATTCCCATCCTTGCCAGCATCAGCTTTCCCCTTTTCCCTTTGGGCTCCTTCTCTCCCTTCTTTGCAGCCTTCTTAGGCTTGGGCTCTGGCTTTGGAGGAGCAGGTTTAGCGGATAATCTTGCAGATCTTCTCTGTGGCTCATCCTTCACCTTGGCTTTATCCCCTTTAGCGTCCCCTTCAGCCTTTCTCTTGGGCATGGCAGAGGTGGGCACGCAGGCGCTGGAAGCAGGGATGCAGCAGGGCGCGGCTTTGGTCAGTCCAGGGGTTGTTCTCGCTTCTTCCTCACACTGCTCCAAATATAAACTTTTTAAAAATTTCCCGTGACTATCTTCTCAAAAGAATGCACTTAAGAATAGATATATTCAGGCAGATCTCTGTGAGTTCAAGGCCAGCTTAGTCTACATAGTGAGTTCCAGGTTAGCTTGGACTACAGGGAGACCGTATCTCGAAAAGACCAAAAAAAAAAGAGTAATGTATTCTATATACAGGATTCCTTTTTGCCTGTGATCAGCAGACTATTAAAAAGAAACTGGATTCAATATATTATAATTCTTTAAAAATTATGAAAATATATTGAATGAAATTTGAAAAATTCAATAAAAATTAAGGGAAATAGATAAAATATATAAACCGAATGAAAATGTATGTGTATATACTTTCACACATATAAGTGCCCATTTAAATAAATAAAAAAAAAAAAGGCTTAGCAGTTAAGAGCACTGGCTGCCCTTGCAGAGGACTCCAGTTAGATTTTATTTGTATTTTGTGTGTATTTGCTGCGTGTATGTAAGTGCACCTGTGTCATAGAGTACCCATGGAGGTCAGAAGTGGGTATCGGACTCCCTTGGAACTGGAGGGACAGACAGTTCTTAGCTGCCATGTAGGTGCTGAGAATCGAACTCAGTTCCTCTTGGAAGAGCAGTTAGTGCTCTTTTTTTTTTTTCTATAGCCCCAGCCAGCTTGGAACTCACTTTGTGGACCAGGCTGGCCTTGAACTCACTGAGATCCACCCGCATCTGCTAGGGTGCTAGGGTGTGCCACCGCGCCTGGCACATTCAGTGTTCTTAACCGCTGAACCATCTCTATAGCCCTCAAAGAGAAAACTTTTAAAGGAGAGACTTGCTTAGAGATAAGATGGAATTCCTTGATGTCTTCTTATCTGCCTATCTTCCATCCCCAGTCCTGGGGTGTCTATAGTCCAAAGGAGTCCAGGACACAAGTATTATGATGCAATCTAATTTAATTCTTTCCCTTGCAGGTCAATCAAGACACTTATTAATAAACTGTTCCTATGCTATCTCCCCAAGTCTTCTTACATGACATTTTCTTAGTCTCCCGGAAGCTGTGGATAGTGTCTTAGCTGGAGCATGCCAGAGGGCTGTTGGTTTGACTGGGTCTTCACCTGGACAACTGTGGCAGCTGCGAGTGGGCAGGTCCAGCCGACTGTTCATCTGTGAACAATGGTAACTGTGGCTCGCACCTCACACAGCTGGAGTCTCTGGGAAGGGATTGTGAGGTGGTATCTCACATGCAGGTCACCCCCCCCAGGGAGAATGAGAACAAGGTGTGCAGAGGGGAAAGGACCATGTCCTCCAGCACTTTCCAGTTTAGGTAGTCTGTAGGGGGGCTGTGAACTTAGTCCTGGGTGGTAATCTGGGGTTTGTACCTGGATTCTAGTCCATGGACAGATGCTATCTATCTGAAGTTCATTCATGCCCAGGTCCTCCTGGGCAGGTGGGGTTCTGGTCTGGTTATCTTGTTTTCATGCCTGTGCTCTTTCTCGCCAGTTAATCAGCAGTACAAGTTCGGCATCAGGTGTTCTCAGGCCCCTTCCAGTGCTGGAGTGAGTGAGTGTTTGGTTATCTGAGCAGGCCTTGGGTAGGTGCATTCTCTGACTAAACTAAATTAACACAAGTATTCTCTAAAGCTAGCATCACTTCAAATTCACACATTTGCTAATGCTACTAAATGCTAAATTACCTCAAATTCCCACATCTTTTAAAAATAATGCTTTTATTGATATTTTGTGTATTTCAGACATCATTGAGAAATGATTGAACTGAGAAGTTCAATTAGACATATTTCCTTTTCCCTACCCCCCACCCCAGATCATGCACTAGGCCATAACTGTCCTGCATCTTTCTCTCAGTCTTTTTTTTTATGTTTAGGAATTCACATTTTCCTCCTTTAATTTTATATTACTCTAAAATATGAATATATACTTTCCACTCATGTACAGTAATTACAGAGTCTGAAAGTAAGTGGTGGATCAATTCTAGAGCCCATTAAGAACAACACAGTTGCTTTCAGACAAACAGAAATATAACAATAATGTTGTTCAGCTTGCCTTTCATCTGGGGTTTTGGTGTTAACATCCACAAATGAGGGAGACCACTCACCACTTGTTTTTCTGGGACTGTGTTACTTCATTTAGCATAATGGCTTCGAATTCCATCCATTTACCTGCAAAGTTCATGTCATCTTTCTTTACCGCTGAATAGTGTGCCATTGTGTAGATGTACTACATTTTTGTAATCCACTCATAAGTTGAGGGGCATTTGGGTTGGTTCCAGCTCTTCACTATTGTGAAGAGAGCTGCAATAAACATGGATGTGCATGTATCTTTGCCGTAGGATGAGTCTGGTGGGTAGTATATACCCAGGAGTGGTATGACTGGGTCAGGTGGTAGGCTCATTTTGAGTCTTCCACACTGCTTTCCATAATGGTTGTACAAGTTTACATTCCCACCAGCAGTGGATGAATGTTCTCTTTTCCCCAGAACTTCCCTAGTATTTGGTGTCTTTTGTTTTCTTGATCTTAGCCATTTGTATTGGAGTGAGATGATATCCAAGAGTGGTTTTAATTTGCATTTCTTTTTTAAATTTTTTATTTATTTTTATTTTTTTATTGATGCTTCGTGTATTTCATACATCATTATCCAATTCAGTTCAGACATATTTCCCCTTCCCTTCCCCCCATCCCACCCCACCCCATCCCAGATCATGCATTCTGCCATGACTGTCCTGCATCTTTCTCTCAGTTTTTTTTCCATTTTTAGCAATAGGTGATAATTTAATGAGTACAAGCATCCTTCATGTAAAACCAATTTGCAAGCAGTTGTGCCCAAACCACACAGCCCCTTGGTCCCACCATCCAGCAGAGGGTGCTTGTATGTTCAATCAAGTTGATCAAATGAGTGTCCAGGCTATATTGCTGTAGGATCACCGTTCACCCCAATCACAGTCTACCACGCCCCCTCTTCCGCAGATTTTTCCCTAGGCTTAGACAAGGGTCACAGGTTGATGAGATTTAATTATTAATGATGTTGAATACTTTTTAAGATGTTTCTGAGCCATCTTTAATTCCTCACTGGTAAAGTCTCTGTTCAGCTCTTTTTTTGTTGTTGTTTTTTTTTTTGGTCTTTTTCGAGACAGGGTTCCCTGTAGCCCCAGCTGTCCTGGAAACTTACTCTGTAGACCAGGCTGGCCTTGAACTCACAAAGAGATCCACTGCCTCTGCCTCCCAGTGCTTTTGCTCCATCTTTGAGTATGGTCACTTTGTTTTCTTACTTCTTTGTTTTTTGAGTCGTCTATATATTCTGGACATTAATGCCCTGTCAGAGGAATCACTGGTGAAGATTTCCTCCCACTCTGTGGGTTTCTTTCACTTCCTTGATGTTTCTTTTGAGTTTGATGAGGTCCCATTTGTTGACTGTTGACCTACTTCCTGTGACAGCTGTTGTCTGCACAGGTTTCACATTGAAATCTTTGATCCACTTGGAGTTGATTTTTGTACAGGGTGAGAGGTAGGGGTTTAATTTTGTTCTTCTACAAATGGTGATCCAGTTTTGCCAGGACCATTTGCTGAAGATGCTATCCTTGAGGTTTTTTTTTTTTTTTGTCCCTTTGTCAAATACGAGGTGGCTGAAATTGTATGAGCTCAAGTTTGGATCTTCGATTTTGCTCCATTGGTCAATGGGTCTGTTTTGTGCCAATACCAGGCTGTCTTTATGACTATGGCCCTGTAATATAGCTTGAAGTCTGGTAGAGCAGCCCCCCTGTATTGCATTTTTCACTCAAGATTGCTTTGGCTATTCGGGGTCTTTTGTTTTTCCATATGAATTTAAGAATTTTTCCCCACGTCTGTGAAAAGCCTCGTGGGGATTGTTTTGATTGGGATTGTGTTTGAATCTGTACATCAATTTGGTAAAATGGACATTTTTACTATATTTTTCCAATCCATGGGCATGAGAGGTCCTTCCATCTTTTGATGTCATTTCAATCTCCTTCAGGGTTTAAATTTTTGTTGTAGAGGTCTGGGTAATTTGGCTAGGTTCATGTCCCAGGTATTGATTGAGGGTATTGTGAGTGGGAAAGTCTTCATATTCCTTCTCCACTTGTTTTATTATTGGTGTAAAGAATTTAATTCCTAGCACTTTGGGAGGCTTGAGGCAGGTGGATCTTTGATTTCGAGGCCAGCCTGGTCTACATAGTGAATTCCGGGACAGCTGGACAGATCAGGAGACCCCGTATTGAAAAGACAAAAAAAAAAAAAAAAAAAACAAAGGGTACTGATTTTTCCAGGTTTAATATTTGCATCCTGCCACTTTACTGAAACTCTTGTATATAATTCTAGAAGTTTTGTGTAGTTTTTAGTTAGCCTTAGGAAACTAAATATCATCTGCAAAAAGGGATGCTTAACTTCTTCTTTTATGGTTATACTCCTTTAATTTCCTTCTCTTGTCTTATTGCCCTAGCAAGCATTTCAAGCACTATGTTGAAGAGGAGTGACAATAATGGGCAGCCTTGCCAGGTTCCTGTCTTTAAGGGAAATGGTTCCAATTTTTCTCCATTTAGGATGATGTTGGCAGTGGGTTTGCTATATATGGCTTTGATCATGTTGAGGAATGTTCCTTTCAGTCCTCTTCCCTCTAGGACTTTAAAAATGAAGGGATACTGGATCTTTGTCAAAGGCTTTTTCTGCATCAATTTAGATGATCATGTGGTTTTTGTCTTTAAGTCCATTTGTGTGTTTTATGATATTTACTGATTTACTTATATTGAACCATCCCTGCATCTCTGGTATGAATCCAACTTGATCATGATGAATGATCTTTCTGATGTGGGTCTGTATGCAATTTGCAAGTATTTTGTTGAGAATTTTTGCATCTGTGTTCATTAATGAGACGGGTCTATAGCTTTCTTTTTTGCTTGTATCTTTTCCTGGTTTTTGTATTAGAGTGATGCTGGCTTCCTAGAAGGAATTTGGGAGAATGCCCTCTGTTTGTATCCTTCTGAACAGTTTGAGTAGTAATGGTTGTAGGACCTCTTTAAATGTTTTTAAAGAATTCTGCCATGAAACCATCTGGGCCTGGACTTTTTTGAGTTGGGAGGTTTTTTATTATGTCCTCAATTTTCTCAAATATTATGGGTCTGTTTAAACTGTCAGTCTCTTCTTGGTTAAGCTTTGTTAGTTCCCAGGATTTCAAATATTCATCCATTTCTCTTAGGTTTTCAAATTTAGTGGAGCATAGGTTTTTGAAGTATTCCTGTATGATCGTCTGCATCTTTACTTTGTTGTGATGTTTCCCTTTCATCACGAATACTATTGACTTGGAGTTGCTCTTTCTTTCTTTTTTTTTTTTTTTGGTTAATGGGGCTGTATCCCCAGGCCTCAAAGTACTTAAAACTAAGAACACTGACTGCTCTTGCAGAAGACCTGGGTTTGAATCCCAGCACCCATGGTAACTCCAATTCCAGGGGATCTGATGCTTCCTTCTGTCCTCTGGGGGCATTGCACAACATGAGTACACTTGCACATATGCATGTAGCTCACATGGATAAAATAAAAATAAAGCAAAAAAAAATCCTGTTCTGGGGCTGGAGAGGGGGCTCAGTGGTTAAGGGCACTGACTGCTCTTGCAGAGGACCTGGGTTCAATTCCTAGCACCCACATAGGGACTAACAACTGTCCTTAACTCCAGTTTCAGGGGACCTGATACCCTTTTCTGACTGCTATAGGCACTGCACAACACAGGTGCATCTACCTACATGAAGGCAGTACACTCATACACATAAAATAATAAATATTTTTAAAAGAAAAAAATCCTATTTTTGAGTAGAGCATGATAGCACATGCCTGTAATTTTAGTAGGGACATGACAACTATTGTTGGATACTGCTTGGACCTTGTGTGGCTATAAACATCTATTCAATTTTTTGTTGTTTGAGATTGAATCTCATATACCCCAGGCTTGCCCCTGAGTCTATATAGCTAAGATGGTCCTTGAACTCATCCTACAGCTGTGAACTCATTCTGCATCTATCTCCTGAGTGTTGGAATTATAGGTATGTACCACCATGCCTGAAGACCACAAGTCTGGAGGTAAAGACATAAAGTTGTATTTGGGTTGGAACTTTTGGCTTTGTTTGATGGCAGTACTTGGAATTTTCAACATTTTGGGAAAACTGCTGAAAATCTTTTGCTTAACAGTTTCTGTTATTTGAAATTTGTCGATATCTGGAACCTGTTGCTAGAACTGGCCAAAGTCTGTTGTAGGGAACCCCCTTAGGTTCTTTGGCTGGCTACAGTTGAAGGTGACATAAAATTAACAGGAGGAAAACCATATTTCATTAATGTATACATGCATAGGAGTCCCATAAAATGTGAGAATTGAAGAAGGGCCAAGTGATTGAAGTTTGTATAGCATGCTGAGCTACAGAAAGGAATTGGGGGTTTGGACTTTCTGGTAGTGGTAGAGACACAAGTGTGAGAAGATGAAGGGAAGAAATAGTGTGTGGTTGGCTTGCTATGCTGATAAAGTTGCTCAGAGAGTTGTTTTCAGAAGCAGCCCACTTTTTTATACTTTGTTTGTTTGTTTGTTTGTTTGATTGATTGATTGATTGATTGATTGTTTTGACACAGAGTCTCACTGTGGAGGCCTGGAATTTGATATGTAAACTAGGCTGGCCTCCAACTCCTCTGCCTCTTTGACTGCTAGAGTTAAAGCCATGTGCTACCATGCCCAGCCTGTCATTTCTATTTTTAATGTTTTTTTTTTTTTGTCTCATTCAGATATTCCACCTTAAAATTTTTTTATTTATTTTATATGTAGGAGTGTATTCTCTGTGTATATGTAAGTACACCTGTGTTGTGGAATGCTCATAGAGGTCAGAAGAGGGCATCAGATCCCTCAGAACTAGAGTTACAGAAAGTTGTTAGCCACCATGTGGGTGCTGGCAATCTAACTGGGATCCTCAAGAGCAGCCAGTGCTCTTAACTGCTAAGCCATCTCTCCAGTCCTACCTTTTAATTTTTTTAAAAGAATATGAACATCTTATCTTCTGTAGTAATTACATTGATTATCAAAACAGGAGGATTCACAGGATTGATTTAGGCAAATGAAAGTCTGGGATGGGTGATGCTGAATCTTAGTGGGCCATGTTAGGGGATGATGTAAGGAGCCCTAGTGCCTGGTTAGAGAATGATACTGCCTGGTTTGGGCTTGGGGCCATACGGGTGATGAGTTGGTTTTGGATTTGGAAACTTCCTCTGGCCCTACCCTCCAACCTGTTTTAAAATTTTAATTAAAAATCATTTTATGTGAATGAGTGTTTCGCCTGCGTGTATGTAAGTGCGGCCATGCACACAATGCCTATGGAGGTCAAGAAAGTGCATTGAATCCCCTAGAACTGGAGTTAATGGAGGTTTTTTAGCCACCATGTGGGTGGTGGGAATCAGACCTAGGTTCTTAACTGCTGAGGCATCTCTCCTGCCCTCCTCCAACCCTTTTGGAAAAGAACTGTATCACAGAAGGAAGGGGAGATGATTAAAGGTGACTAGGTATTGTGGACCTGGGGAAAGGTGGGGGGATTCCTTACTGTCTTGGTGGCTACCTTGCACTGTGGGGGTCTACTGTCTTATCATCTGAGGCTCTGGGTAGACTAGTCTCTGAATTCCTCCACATCTGCCTCTAGATCAATCTGCTCTGATTTTCTGGTGGGAAGCTTTTATTGTCTTTTTGCCTAGAAACTTGCCTACTTCTTAGAAGGCTTGTGATTAGTGAAGTTGAGGCTGTGATTTCAAGCAAAAGAAAAACAGGTTATACCAGGCGTGGTGGCGCATGCCTTTAATCCCAGCACTCTGGAGGCAGAGGCAGGCAGATCTCTGTGAGTTTAAGGCCAGCTTCGTTCTACATAGCGAGTTCCAGGACAGCTGGGACTACAGGGAGACAGGGAGACCCTATCTCAAAAAGACTTAAAAAAAAAAAAGAAACAAGTTATGAATGAATGAATAAGGAACTATAAGTCATGCCGAAGTTCTGGATTTCTTGGAATGGTAGGGTATGTCCCCAAGGTTCTTAGTTTCTAGCTAATGCTGGGCTGATTGACCATGTGAAAACACCACCCCTTTTCCTTTTACCAATTAGGTTCCTAGTACCAAGTAGGTTCATGCTTTGTAGCCCGGGAGAACCCTTGGAATGAGTCTTTTTCCTTTGTCTCTCTTCATTTTTACCCTCCTCCACCTATGTAATATGTTTTCTCTTTATTTTTACGCTTCCCCATTTCTGTAGTAACAGTTTTATTGGAATAAAATAATATATTATACATTTGACCTATTTAAAGTACACAGTTCAGTGATTTTAGAGGGTTCAGATTCAATATTAGAACTTTTCAAGAGAAAAGAAAAAAGAGAAAAAAGTATTAGTTTTCTTCAGCCCCTAAAGAAACAATTACACATTACCTGTTGTTCCTCAGTCCCCCTCACTCAAATCCACTGATTTCTGTATCTATAGGTTGTTACCACGGCAGTCTTCAGCCTTTGGTGTATACACATGTGGAAGTCATGGGTGTGTCTTGGTGTGTCTGTATACATGGATTGAGAAACTTTCATTCTTCACTCCCCACCTTTCAGGTCCTCTTATCCCTGCTCCCCAGGACCAGACAAACATGTGACATGGGTGCCACCTTTCACAGACTCTTGATTGTATACTACTACTCATGTATTAATTTTAGCTCTTACTAGTAGTGGCTACCAATTGTTGAGCACTTAAGCACCAAATACCATTGTAAACAGTATACATTTTTTGGTCTTTTTGAGACAGGATCTCCCTTTAGTCCCAGCTGGCCTGGAGCTTGCTATTTAGACCAGGCTGGCCTTGAACTCATAGAGATCCATCTGCCTCTGCCTCCCAAGTGCTGGGATTAAAGGCATGTGCCACCATGCCCAGCTAACACTATACATTTTTATATTTACCTCCTCATTACCCACCTGTAGTACTGTTCTTAATCCCCATTTTTTAGATAATTCAGTTATCTATTAATGTGTAATAAACCATTCCAAAGTTTATTATTTCTCTCAGCTTGGAGGATGTATTGGTTTAGTTAAGCAATTCTGCTCTGTGGGGGGTCAGCTGGAGTCTCCTGCTATACCCATCATCTGGGAGCTCAAAATGTCCATGATGGCCTCTTGTGTATGGGTATCTAGACATAAAGAGTCTGTCCTTAACCTTTTATTTTGAGACGGGAGCTCATATATCCTAGGCTAGCCATGGACTCACTGTGTAGTCAAGAATGATCTTAAATTGTTTATGCTTCTACCTTCCGAGTTGCTGGCATTACAGGCATGTACTATGCACCCTGAATAAGTTGACCATTCTCTTAAGGTCTGGGCCCAGCCATTTCAGAATGACATTTCTGCTGAATTCAGTAGTGAAGGCAAATCACAGGCCAGCCCAGATTTTATTTATTTTTTATTATTTTTTTTTGTTTTGTTTTTTTTTCAGCCCAGATTTTAGAGGAGGGGAAATAGACTTTCTCTTGATGCGAGGAGGGACACGCACCTGCTCCAGAGGATTCTCGATTGTAAAATTAATAAAGAGCAAGTAATTTCTTCATGGACACACAGTAAATGACAAGCCAGTGCTATAGTAAATTCTGTTTGGCTCCAGAATTGAGCATTATTTTTTTAATTTATTTTATTCAGTATTATTGTGTGACTGTGGGCATGTGCACGCCACAGCATGTGTGTGGAGGTCAGAAGAGAGCTTTCAGGAGTTGATTCCGTCCTTCCACTGTGTGGGTCCCAGAGATCCAACTCAGATTGTCAGACTTGCATGGAAAGTGCTTTACCTGCTTGCCATCTCACTAGTTCTAGAATTATTATTATTATTATTATTATTATTATTATTTAATTTTATTTATTTTTGTATGTGTATGAATGTACTGCCTGCATGTAGGTTTGTGCACCCATGTCTTGCAATGCCACGGAGGTCAGAAGAGGGTCTCGGATTCCCCTGGAACTGGAGTTCTCCTGAAATTGGAGTTACATACGGTTCTTAGCCGCCATGTGGGTGCTGGGGATTGAACCCGGGCCCTCTGCAAGAGCAGTCAGCGCTCTTAACCGCTAGGCTGTCTCTCCAGCCCCCAGAATTATTTTTTATTTTCATGCCACTGCTTCCACAGATAGATAGTCTAACATACTCGTTTAGCAAAGGGCCTGTGTCTTCTACATCTATACCAAACTCAAGATCTAGCTCAGTACTTGCTTTTTCTCTCCTCTTCCTCCATCCCTTTCTTTACTCCTTCTCTCCCTCCCTCCTTTCCTCCTTTTTTTTGAGACATAGGGTCTTATATAGCCCAGCCTAGCTTCAAATTGTCAGTGTAGCTGAGGATGGCCTTGAAATCTTGATGTCCAGCCTCTCCTTCACTTGGCTGTGATTACCTTGTACACCATCTCATTCCCAGATTCTTATAAGGATTTTGTGTGCCTTTTCCTTAGTATAGAGGGGTTTTTTCCTCCCCAGAAGTGATGATGAGGATTCATTTATTAGAATTATAGCAAAATATTCTTAATTAAATGGTTCAAAGAAGAAAAAGTTGCTTTTAACAGAATTTCCTGGTCTAGTAGGAATTACTGCTCATCCTCTCGCTATGAACTTTTACTGGTGAGGATCTTTGAAGACAACCTTAATTAGTTTTCAGCCTCAGGAAGCTGAGTGCAGTGTGACTGAGCATTTTGGCTCTTGCTGTACCTCTGGGTCATCACTATGGAGCGACGACAGGAAATTCTCTGATGCCAGTTGCTTAGTAAACAACAGAAAAGTTGTGCTAGGAGAAAAATGATACAGAAAACACAAGTTTATTTTTTTCAAGATTTATTTTTATTTTATGTGTATGAGTATTTGCCTGCTTGTATGTGTGTATACCCCATGCATGACTGGTGCCTGCAGAGGCCAGAAGAGGACATCAGATTCCCTGGAACTGAAGTTACAGAGAGATGGTTGTGAGTCTCCCTGTAGGTGCTGGGAACAAACCTCAGGTCCTCTCCAAGAGCAACAAGTGCTCTTAACCAGCGAGCTACCTCTTCAGCCCCCAAGGTCTAAATTTTATTTTATTATTTTTTTTAATTTTTTTTAATTTTATTTATTTCCGTATGTGTATGAATGTACTGTCTGCATGCAGGTTTGTGCACCCATGTCGTGCAATGCCGCGGAGGTCAGAAGAGGGTGTCGGATTCCCCTGGAACTGGAGTTCTCCTGGAATTGGAGTTTCAGACGGTTCTTGGCCGCCATGTGGGTGCTGGGGATCGAACCTGGGTCCTCTGTAAGAGTGGTCAGTGCTCTTAACCGCTAGGCCATTTCTCCAGCCCCCCAAGGTCTAAATTTTAAGTATTAGATACAAAGGTATACATGGATATGAAATTATTGTCAAATTGATGTTAAATATTTGAGTGCTTTTTTTCAATTTATACCCTTATTTTGGACTGATAACAGTAGAAAGACTGGCCCTACTGAGAGGCCATACACCATTCTTTGAGTAACTCTGTTTGGGGCCAGCATTTGATAACATTTAACATAACAGGATAGTAGGCTATATTCAGAGAAATTTCTTTTTCAACTTTGGATTATTAGTTGTATGAATTCTTTAGTTATATTTAAAAATAAACATAGCACATAAAACTATTGTTTGTGAATATTGTCAGAATGAGTAAGAAGTCAAAATAAAATTCAAAGAAAACACTAAACAACAGTTTAGATCAGTGCTAGCAAAACAAATAAAATGTTAGCCACATATGTAACTTTAAATTTTGTAGTAGCCACATTAGAGAAAAAGGGAAATGGGTAGTTAATATAACTAATTGAGCCAAATGTATATAAAATATCATTTCGGCATATAAAAGTATTAAGCTTATCAAGTGACTTTCTGCTTCTAGTACACTCATTTGAACTAATCCGGGTTTGAGTGGTCACTAGCCAACTGCAGCTCTAGTGGCTAATGTCTTGGGCATTACTGATCTAGACCTTTCCATTGGCAGAGTTCAGTGGTCTAAATTGAACCACTATTTAGTGTGATTATTGTGTTGTTGATTATGGAATGAAGCTGTAGTAGTGAGTTGGGTTTGTATCCCCTCCTGATAAGTTTGTGGGACTAGAAAGGTGCTTTAGAAAAATGGTCTAGCCTACACAATAAGACATAACAGGCCTGGATTTCCAGGCTCCTGAAGAAGAAGGGTGCACTGGGGCTTTAATTACTGGGAGACCTCACATAGAAGGTTGTCTTGGGGACCTGACAAACTGTGGAAATGGGGTGGGACTGACTTCAGGGGAGTTGTTGTTAATGAGACCAAACATGTTATAAGAAAACCATGAGGGCTGGAGAGACCTGGGTTTGATTCCCAGCATCCACATGGTGACTAACAACTATCCATAAACTCCAGGTCCAGGGCATCCAACACTCTCTCCTGACCACTGTGGGCATTGCATGACACAGGTGCACCTATGTACAGGCAGGCAATACAATTATATACATAAAATAAATATTTTTTAAAAGCCCATGAAGCATGGTATAAAGGTGCAGGTCTTTAATGCCAACTGCTGAGGAACCTAAGACAGGAGGGTCATGAATTTGAAATCAGCCTTGGTTATGGACTGAGTTGCAGGCCATTTTGGGAAACTCAATGAGAACCTGCCCTTTTTTTCAGAGATGTTCTCACCTTTTAGGCCTGGCTGGCCTAGAACCACACCATGTAAATCAGGCTGGCGTCAAACTTAGGTGGTGGTACTGCATGTACCTCCCAATTGCTGCAATCACAGGTGTACACCACCAAGCCTAGCCTAAGACCTTGTAAAATAAAAAATGAAAATGAGGTGGCGATATAGTATAACTCATTGGTAGAACTCTTCTAGGGTTAGTGAGGCCTTACCCAACCCCCAGTACCACCAAAACAGCAAACAAAATACTCCAAACCCAGCAACAAATTAATGGAACTATATCCTGTGACTGTGAGAGAACCAGATTAGCCAGCTCAAGACCAGGTTCTGTGTGGGTAAAGCTGACCAATTTGGGATACCATAAACCCCTGTGAGGTTGGATCTGGTTATTCCTGCCCCCCAATTGGTGCTGGTGTCCTGCCCTGTTATTTCTTTTTTATTTTATTTTATTTTAGTTATTTATTTTATGTGTATGAATGTACTGTCTGCATGCAGGTTTGTGCACCCATGTCGTGCAATGCCGCGGAGGTCAGAAGAGGGTGACGGATTCCCCTGGAACTGTTCTCCTGGAATTGGAGTTACAGATGGTTCTTAGCCGCCATGTGGGTGCTGGGGATCGAACCCGGGTCCTCTGCAAGAGCAGTCGGTGCTCTTAACTGCTAGGCCATCTCTCCAGCCCCGTCCTGTTATTTCTTAATTCTGATAAGTCTCTCTGTCTGATCTAGTTGTCCTTGTAGCAGTTAGTTGTTTGATCTTAACCTTTGGTCTTAGATGAGTGCTGGTGTAGTCAACAGGCATGGTACCCCAATTGCAATGGTAGATACATTGAATTAACTTCTCAGATCCATTTTTCTCTTCCTACCCTTTTTTTCTCACCTACTTTCCATTTCTACTTCTGCTATATTGTACATGAGCAACTTTAATCTCTTCTGAAAGAAGAGGCCATAAATGAATGCCTGAACTTAATACATACAGAGCAGGAAATGTCTTTGCAGGTAGAGTCTTTCTCCAGGTACCCGAAGCCCTTTATTAAGCAGTGCTGTTTCATCCATACTTCAAAACAACATCTTAATCTGTGCCATTAACTTAAATAACCACCAGAATTTTAAACTGTGGAAAACAGAATTTTCCCATTGTGCTTATTTTTCAAACAATCTGTACCCCAGGGGGATTCCAGTATGCCGTCTTCCTTCAGCACCTACATGTGCATTTTCAGCATCCCACTGACTGGAGGGGGAGCGCATTGGAGAGGGGTAGTAGCCTCTTCAGCAGTTTTGCTCTTTTTGCACCTTATTAATTGTATGTGTTCAATTTGTTTGAACACTAGTCCAGGGGTGACAATTGGTAGTGAAATATTATGACAGCCTTCAGTGTACGTGTTCTTTGTACTTGGTAATTTTCCACTGTTGGAGATATGTGCTATGAACAAATTTAACAGCAATTATTTTCATTAGCTAGATAAACAATATTATTTAAGCAGTTTCAGTTAGGTCTTCAGAAAAAAAGCTCTTTTTTAAAAAAAATTACAGATTCTAATTATAGTTTTCTTCTGCAAAGCATGTACTTGTTCTTTCTTCCCCCTCCTCACCCACTTACATTTCTATTTTATTTTATTTTCATTAGCCATAAGGCTCTTTTTTAAAAGAAAAGAACAATTCCTTCTTATTAATGGTCCATGAATTTCTATATATCCCTAATCTTCTGGGATGAGATTAACCCTATTTTATAGAAGTGAAAGTAATGGAGTGCTTCACTTTAATTTCCTAGTTGTCTTTTAGTTTCTTATGATTTTGCCTGAAGGGGCTGAATGCCTTCTACTGAAGAGTATTGAATGTTCTTTGTGGTACTAATTTTATCTTTACTCCTTAAAATTTATTCTTTCCTCTTTGGCAGGTGAAAATAATTTCAGAGTGAGTGCCTCCCAAGCAGATTAGACCCACAAGGTACAGTGCTTTCTAATATGAAGACAGAAATGTTGCAGATCTAAATTGCAGCAGTTAGCCCCATGTAGTCAACCAGCCCCAGATGGCTATTGGGCACTGAGGAACTAAATCTTTTACTTGTATGTAATTGGAAAATAAACTTTTTTTTTGGTCTTTTCAAGACAGGGGCTTCCGGTAGCCCCAGCTATCCTGGAACTCACTCTGGCCTTGAACTCTCAAAGATCTGCCTGCCTCTGCCTCCCAAGTGCTAGGATTAAAGGCGTGCGCCACCATACCCCGGCCTTTCTTTTTAATTTTTTTTTTAGTGTTTTCAAGACAAGGTCTCCCTGTAGCCCCAGCTGGTCTGGAACTAGTCCTGTAGACCAGGCTGGCCTTGAACTCACAGAGATCCACCTGCCTCTGCCTCCCGAGTGCCGGGATTAAAGGTGTGCACCACCACACCAGGCCTAAAGACGGTTCTTAGCCGCCATGTGGGTGCTGGGAATCGCACCCAGGTCCTCTGCAAGAGCAGTCGGTGCTCTCAACTGCTGAGCCATCTCTCCAGCCCCAGAAAATAAACTTCTATAGCTAAATGTTATGACTCCCATACTGGACAATTAACTGAATGTTGACTTATTTTGATTGATTAGGTTTAGAAATGAGAAATGAGTTCCTGATCTCAGATAAGTTAATTCAAATCCAAGTTTCTCCTGTACAAGCTCTCATTTTTGGCAGTTGTCTTTTAACTGTTCTCATATGCTTGCAGGACACCCGGAACATAACTGACAGCTCCTGTGGCTCGTTTCTGGTCTTTAACGTGATGACGAATCTAGTAGTTAAGACTTGTTCGGCTGATAGCCATAGTCAGTCAGCCACTCTCTATCTCTGTCTTAGTTTATCAAGTTGGCACCACTGAAGGGTAGGGGCAGAAGCCAAAGTCTTTAGATATGCACCTTGCTTGGAGAAACTGACTTAGGGAATTTCCAAACAGTTAGATGAAGCCATTAGAATTTGGGTGAGCGGCGGGTAGGAACTTTCCTAGGAAAATATGAGCAAAAGTAGGTGGCAAGGACTTGGATTATGAGCAGAGATGGTCAGGCAACTTCATGTCTGGGTGAGAAATTGGTGAGGGGATTTGGGGACATTGAGTATTATGATGAATTAGTCATGTTCCCTGTTCTAGAGGATGTGTATGCTGAAGATGGTGCAACTCTTGTTCCATCTTGCTTCCCACAAACTGTTGCCTCAGGCATTGGCCCATAGAACTCAGTTGCTTGTCTGACAGTATACTAGGCAATCTTACTGGTGCTTTCTAGCTCTGTGATGCTGTGAACGGCCAGCCCAGGAGGCAGAGGGAAAGATATGCCTGGTCTTTATTCTTGTTGATGGGCTTACCAGCCACAAATGTTTGGAGGCCCCCTTTCTCTGAATGGTCAAGCACAGAGGTTCTGTTCCCTCATCTTTCATGACCCCATCTCTATGGACCATCCTTTGGGTTAGACTTGTCACCTGGGACCTGAGGACTGTTACAAGATCCTTGTGGGCCCCTCTGTCCAGATCACCTCCCTTGTCATGAATCCATCATATACTCGCTTGCTTTCACCTCCTCTTATGTCTGTCTAACACTTCTAGGGAATGCAGTCTAAATTGTCAGCGAGAAGGTTTCCAGGCTTCTTGAGATAGAGCTGCCTTTCACCTGTGTAGCCTCTCTCTCTAGCCGGTGACTACTGGTTCTTAGCGTAGCACAGTCTGCACTTGTTTGCACACATTCTGCACTTGTTTGCACAAAACAGGCAATTGCATGCTCTTCCCTTTGTGCAGAACTGTCTTCTCTATCTACTGTCTTCATTCTTGTCTGTCCTGATCATGCTTCAGTATTTGCCTCTCACCTCACTTCTTCCCTGAAGATTTCTATGACCGTCTGTACTTCTGGTATATGGTCTTCCATATTCCATCACAGTGTTGGTTATGTTAATATAGTTAAATAATATTCAAATAAAATTGGGACTAACATATGGAAGTTAAACTTCACAAATATTAAGTATATAATTGAATTAATTTTCATTTGTTTTTGTTTGAGAGACAGGGTCTCATTATGTTGTCCAGCTGGCCTGGAACTTGCTATGTAGACCAGGCTGGCCTAGAATTCACAAAGAGCCTCATTTCTCTGCCTTTTATCCCAGGTTCTGGGATTAAAGGTATGTGCCTCCACACCTGTCCTGGTCTAATGAATTTTTATGTAACTAATACCTAGATCAAGAAATTAAACATTTCCATTCCCCAGAAGCCTTATTACTACTGTCTCTTCCTAGTCAGTAACCCATAAAATGGTAACCATTTCTCTAAACATCTTTTCTTTTTTTTTTTTTATTTGTTCTTCTTTTAAATTATATTTATTTATTTATTTGTTTTTATGTGTATGAATGTACTGTCTGCATGTAGGTTTGTGCACCCCTGTTATGCAATGCCGCAGAGGTCAGAAGAGGGTGTTGAACTCCCCTGGAACTGGAGTTAAAGATAGTTCTCAGCCGCCATGTGGGTGCTGTGGATCAAACCCAGATCCTCTGCAAGAGCAGTTGGTGCTCCCAACCACTAGGCCATCTCTCCAGCCCCCTAAACATCTTTTCATGACAGATTGGTTTTGATTGTTTTTGAACTTTACTAAAATACACTTATACAGTATATACTTCTTTATATGATAAAATATAGCATCAAATTTACTGTTTCAGCTGATGTAGTGTTACATGCCTGTATAATCCTACAGAAGGGTTAGGAATTTTAAACCAGCTTGGGCTACAGAGTGAGTTTGAGGCCAGCCTGGGCTACATGAGACCCTGTCAAAAACACTGACCTTTTTTTAATCATTTAAATCATTTTAAGTATATACTTTGGTGGAATTAAAAACAAGATTTAGGGCTGGAGAGATGGCCTAGCAGTTAAGAGTGCCGACCGCTCTTGGAGAGGACCTGGGTTCAATCCCCAGCGCCCACATGGCGGCCAAGAGCCGTCTGAAACTCCAATTCCAGGAGAACTCCAGTTCCAGGGGAGTCCAACACCCTCCTGACCTCCGCGGCATTTGCACGTCACGGGTGCACAGACTTGCATGCAGACAATATATTCATACACATACGGAAATAAATAAAATAAAAAAAAACAAGATTTATATATTTTTTTTAATTTAATTTTTATTGATGCTTTGTGCATTTCATACATTTTTTTCCAATTCAGTTCAGGCTTATTTCCCTTTCCCTTCCCCCCCACCCCCACCCCAGCCCAGATCATGCATTCTGCCATAACTGTCCTGCATCTTTCTCTCAGTTTTTTTTTTTTTTTCATTTTTTAGCTATAAGTGATAATCCATGAGTACAAGCATCCTTCGTGCAAAACCAATCCGCAGGCTGTTGTGCCCAAACCCCTACAGCCCCACCATCCAGTGGGGGGTGACAGGTTGTTTGTTCAATCAAGTTGATCAAATGAGTGTCCAGACTACATTGCTGTAGTTTCACCATTCACCCCAATCGCAGCCCTTACATTCTACCACGCCCCCTCTTCCGCAGATTGTTCCCTAGGCTTAGAAAAGGGGCACAGGTGGATGAGAGGTAAAACAATCCACTCTCTCTGGAGCTGTTGACTTGGACTCTGGTCAATTCTGGCTGTTTCCTTTCATGGGCTGACAGTTTGTCCAGGAATAACCTTTCGATCCTACTAATGAAGCACAAGCAATTAGATATATAGGTATTTCTTGTGCTACCACCCACCACTATCCATCTCCAGAACTTTAAAAAATGTTATCAGTTACCTCATTTTTTCCTGTTTTTCTACTCAAGAAGCCTATGCTGTTACAGGACCGATATAGCTCATTTCTTTTTATTTCTGAGTGATACATTGTGTGAATATGTACTGTAATTTGTTCTGTCCAGTTTTTATTAATAGACAGTTGGATTGTTTTGTTTTTTCATTTTTTTTGAGACAGGAACTTGTTATTTAGGCATGACTAGCCCAGGATTTACTTTGCAAACTAGGCTGACATCAAACTTGCAGCATTCCTTCTGCCTGTGCCTCATAAATGCTGAGATTATAGGGGTACACTACTGCACCTGGTTTTCTTTGTGTTTTGTTGTTGTTGTTGTTGTTGTTGTTGTTGTTGTTTGTTTGGCTTTTTGAGACATAGTCTCATGTAGCCCAGGTTGTCTGTGAACTCATTATGTACCTAAAAATGACCTTCAACTTCCTATCCTCCTGCCTCTACCTCTCAAATGCTTGATTTCCAGATATCTACCACCATACCCAGCTCTTTCCAGTTTCTTATGCTTTTGACTAAAACTGCTATGAATGTGATGTTTGTATACATATCTTGGTGTTCATGTGAATGCATTTCTACTGGTTATATACCCAGGAATGGAATTGCTGGGTCATAAGATAGGCATGTTCAGCTTTAGCAGCTATTGCCAAACCGTTTTACAAAGTGGCTTGTATTCATTTTCTGTTGCTGCTATTATGGCAAACTTAGGAGTAAGCTTATTATCTTTTAATTCTGAGGGTCAGGTGTTCTAAAATCAAGGCTCCAGCAAAGCCTATCTGTAGGCTCTAGAGAAGAAACTGTTTCCTGCATTACTTAGCTCTTGGCTCCTTCCTCCATTTTCCAGAGCAGCAGTACATTGTCTGCCTCTAGTCTTTGATTCCATTGTCACATCAGGTCATTCTTGACTCCAGCTCTCCTAGCTCCCTGTATTTTACCTTGGGCTTTTACTTATTCATTTATATAAAGCCTGTGTGTGTGCGTGTGTGTGTGTGTGTGTGTGTGTGTGTGTGTGTGTGTGTGTATGCATGTGAGCATGTAGGTACATGTTTACGTGTGTGTTTATGGAGGTCAGAGGTTGATGTTATGTGTCTTTCCTCAATCACTCTGCATTTATTTATTTATTTATTTATTTATTTATTTATTTATTTATTTATTTATGTTTTGATGTGTATGTGTGTTTTGTTTGAATGTAAGTGTAGCTGTATGTACAATGCCCACGGAGGTCAGAAGAGGCCATCAGACTCCTTAGAACTGGAGTTACAGATGGTTGTTAGCTGCTGTATGGGTGCTGGGAACCAAACTTGGGTCCTCTTCAGAGCACTAAGTGCTCTTAACTGCTAAACATTCTCTCCAGCACCTTCTAGTTTTTGAGGTAGTGTCTCTTAGGGAACCTGAAGCTCACCAATTCAGCTAGACTAGCTGGCCAGTGAGCTTTAGAGATCCTGCTTTACCTTCACCCCAGCACTGGAGTTACAGGCACACTCCTCAGTGCCTGGCTTTTTTCACGTGGGTTCTGTTAATCCAAACTCAGGTGGGCCCTCGTGTTTCTTTAGCAGGTGCTTTACTGACTGAGCCATCTCCCCAGCTCCCTACAAAGAGCCTTCATCACATAAGGTAACAGATCTCATAGACATCTTGTGGGAATGGTGTTGTTTTTGCCAACATGTGGCTAGATCATTTTGTATTCCTGTGAGAGTTTGAATTCATCCACAGACTTGTCAGTACTGGGATCCAGTCTTTTTAACTGTAAGCATTCTGCGGGGCTGTGAGAGCGTGTTCATGGCTACAGCCTCTAGCAGTTTGTCCTCCATTGTGCCATTGATGGCTTTGCTTTAATTTACCTGCATTGCATAATGAATACTTGTTCACTTCTCTTTTTGCCAAACTGTTTCATGAAGTAGAGAATATAAAGCTGATTTAATAAATGATTGGTCTTTGGATGCTAAAAGCTCACTTAGAATAGTTTTCAGCAGAATAAGGAAGTAGAGCTGAGATGTAAGTGAAAACCCATGCTTACAGTCCTGTCTGCCTCAGACCCTGGACCTCAAGTAGGTAGGGTTTCTCCTCAATAAAAATAGCACGAGATCTAAGAGCCTTGCCTCTAGTCTCTGCATGCTTCTTGTCTTTCCCAAGATAGTTAATCTATAAGTGAGTAATGCCTTGAAGGAGATTTGGGCTTTAACTCCCAAGGGCGTTGGTTGGAAATTACTCCACTGTGTATGTGAGAAAAATGCAGTTCCGGAAGGCTTCTGATGAAACCTCCTGATCTTAGACCCTTTGCAGAGACACAAGTTTTCCTTTTTGTGGGACTCTGCTCATGTAACAGCATACTTCCAGTCAAACTTGCTGAAGGGAACATTTGAAGGTAAGGTTTTCTAGATTTGGGGAAATGTCTTGGAAACTTGAGACTGAAATGTTTGAGGAAGGTAGAGCCAGGATGGAAATGGACTTCGGGTACCCCTGGCCTCAAGGTGCTGCCGGCTGCACTGGGTAGAAGACAAGGCAGACGGGATTGTGCTTTCCTTTGGGAATGTCCTAATGGAAATAACTATTTTCTGCATTCTGGTTCACTCTGTAGTCTACTTTGCTGCGTACATACCTACTTTCATGAGGGCTATAAGGTTTCCAGGGCCTCAGTGTTATCTTTCCAGGCTGCTACAGTGTTGGAAATGTTGCTGCAGTTGGTGTTACTTTGACCTGCTGGTGTGGGATGGAGTGTGTGAGTGTGAGTGTGTGTGTGTCTGTGTGCGTGTGCGTGTGTGTGTGTGTGTGTGTGTGTGTGTGTGTAACTTTCTGTGTGTGGTGATGGATTTCACTGTCTCATATGAAAACCACTGTGTTCTACCAAAACTTGGCTGGTTTGTATTTGGAACAAGTATTTTGAGGAAAAAAAATACTATCTCAGGGTAGGAATTACTGTAGAAGGTCAGTGACATATTTACAGGCTTCTGTTTAAAGATGAAATGAAGCCGGGCGTGGTGGCTCATGCCTTTAATCCTAGCACTTGGGAAGCAGAGGTAGGCGGATCTCTGTGAGTTCAAGGTCAGCCTGGTCTACAGAGCAAGTTCCAGGATAGCCAGAGTTCCAGGGAGACCCTGCCTCAAAAAAGACAAAAAAAAGATGAAATGACACTGCCATAGCTTTAGTGATTTGGATAATTACATGTGTGGTTCACAGACTGAACAGAAACAAGCCAGCTATGCCAGAACAGAGGCATGCTGGAGTCTTGAGTTGTAAGGCCAGGGTACTTAGTACAAGGGGTCAGACAGATTGCACAGAGCTGTGGTCATGTGGTTATGGACTCTAGGGGACTTCCTAGATGCTTACTCCCTTCTGCTGTATCTGAATTATGGACATCAAATTACTGCATTCATGCCAATAACTCTCTTGGATTTGGGGCATCTCTCTCTTTGCTCCCCATCATCTTGGACCAGAGAGGCTGAGAGACTGGCCTTTGGGAGTTTCCTTCTGTGAATTCAAGTTTTGAAAGGGATCATGAAAGAATGGGATGAGCTGTTCTCTGTAATCAATTAAGTTGTTTTTTTTTTTTTTTTAATTTTCCCAGGCTAGTTAATTGCTCTCTGCCTGACATTCACAAGTCCCAAAGGGGCATTCCTCGCCTCTTGGGTTAGGAAGTTCTTTATGTTGCTGCAAATTTCTCTCTTCTTGGTCTGATCTCTATGGATAGGTAGAAACCCACTTGGCATTCTTTCTGACAAACTCCCATAAGCACTATGGCTGGGCCAGACCACTTCTGTAGCTATACCACGTCCAGTTCTTTAACCTCCCCCTACATCACTTTATGTTTGGGAATTTATTTCTGTAACTTTGCCTCCAGGTCCTAACCATTCACACAAATTGCCTATAATATAGCTCTTTTACCTCTTTCTTGGATAAGAGTTTATGACTTAATTCCTTAATCTAATCATGCACTAGCTTGACCACTAAAGTTAGTTTCTTGACCCTTTTGCTTTATTTGTTTTGTTTTTGAGATAAGGCCTCACTTTATAGACCAAGCTACCCCTGAACTGTGTTACCAAGACTAGCATTGAACTTACGGTGATATTCCTGCCTTAGCATTCTGAATGCTGAAATTACAGAATGTGCACCATCATGCCTGGAAATCAACTTCCCTCCTTTGGGGGCAGTGCTGGGGATTGAACCCTGGGAGCCTCATAATGCTAGGTAAACATTCTACCACTGAGCTACATTCCCAACTCTTCTTGGCCAACATTTTATTTTATTTTGTTTTCCTTTGCTTTGTTTTCTTGGTTTGACACAGGGTCTCACTCTGTTAGTCCAGGCTAACCTTGAACTCAGTATGTAGCTCAGGTTGACCTTGAACCTAGAACCGGATATCTTCCTAGTTTCCTGAGTGCTAGGATTATAGATATGTTCCACCATGCCTGACTTTCTTGGCCCATTTTATTCTCAGTTGCTTTATCTGTAAAATAAGGATAATAACAGAAACTTCTTGTGGAGTTGACATGAGGATCATAATGAGGTAATGCATGAAAAGTGTTTGACATAGTAGCTTGCACCTAGGAAGTGCTCCACAAATGAAATGTGCTTGCCACCATCACTGTATCGGGCTGACTTGGTTATATCTGTACATAAAGTAGTTTAGGTTATAGTATGCATTTATACTGATATATATATATATATTCTTTACCTTCCTAGGAGCTGGTGACCTGATGAGATTAGACTGTTTTACTAACTTACTATAATGTATGACAAACACTGACATATGTACCACAAATAGAAATTTAAAAATTGACCATGAAGTCATAGATAAACAGTTTATGATGGCTGGAGAAATGGAGTCAAGATTTTCTACCTCCATGAGTACCTCAAGCAGGTGATTTCTTTGGAAGGAACAGCCACATATTTAGATGTCCCACAGTTAGCAGAACAGCATTGCCAGGAACTCAGAGTATAGTTATTAGAGACCTATGTCTTGAGCCATGTGCTTTGGTTTCTGCACCTTCATGGTGTTACTTTTTCTCTCATTCACAGGGAGAAATTACATATTAATTTATATATTGAAATTATTTTGTTGAAAAAGAGTTTAGCCAGGCTTGGTGGAGAATGCCTTTAATTCCAGCACTTAGAAGGCAGAAGCAAGTGGATTTCTGTGAGATCAAGACCACCCTGGTTTACAAAGTGAGTTCCAGGCTAGTTGGGTCTACATGGAATTCTGTGTCAAAAAACAAAAGATAAAATGACTTTATTTTATTTTAAATGACATGTCTATGTGTGTTTCTCTATGCTGGTGTGTGCATGTGAATGCAGGTGCCGGTGCCGACAGAGGCCAGAATAGGGTGTTGAATCCCCTGGAGCTGTAGCTACAGGTGGATGTGAGCTACTTGATATGGATGCTGGGAACCAAACCTGAGTCCTCTGTAAGAGCAGTACATAATGTAAACCACTGACCCACCTCTTCAGCCCTTATATTGAAATTCTTTAAAAATATTTTTATTTATGATTTTATGTGTATGAGTATATTGCCTGTATGTGTGTAAGTGTACCCATGTCTTGCAATTCTCACAGAGGTCAGAAGAGGGTATTTGATACTCTGAAACTGGAGTTATGGACAGTTGTTAGCCTCCATTCAGGTGTTGGAAATTGAACCCAGGTCCTCTGCAAGAGCAGCTAGTGCTCTTAACTGCTGAGCTACCTCTCCATCCCTGAAATTCTTTTAAATAAAGTAAATTAAATAAGAAAAATTTTTGAGACAAGGTCTCATCATGTAGCTCTAGCTAGCCTGGAACTCTCTATGTAGACCAGGCTGGCCTTGAACTCACAGAGATCTGCCTGCTTCTCCCTCCTGAGTGCTGGGATTAAAGGCATGCTGTACCACACCGGGCCTCTGTTGAAATTCTTTTTTTTTTCAAAGCCAATTTTTTATTGAAGCTCTGTGCTTTTCATATAAGATTTCAAATCAAATCTAGACCTGCGCCCTCCTCCCTCCCTCCCCCACCCCACCAGAGCTCATTCATTCTACCAAACATGTTTTTCATCTTTTTTTCAGTCTCAAATTTTTCGATGCAGATGTTTACTGTTTCAAGCAGAAGTTCACCGTTTCAGCCAGTTCTTTGATGCAGGCTTTCTGTTGTTGTTGTTGTTGTTGTTGTTGTTGTTATTCCTTCCAATATGAATCACTCCAAAATACACACATATGCATGCCATATATGTCATAGGATCTTCAGGTTATGATTTTTTTCTTTATTAGGCTGAAAGATGTCATGTTTGAAGGCTCCTCTTTGGCAAGCCCAAACCACCATCAGTTCTGCCCTTGTGTTCCACACTGGGGTTTTCCCTTCCCATGGTCACCAAATGAGGTCCAGTAAGCACCGCGTCCTGTCTTGATCTTCCTGTACTGGTGTCCATGATACAGCCTGGGTAGTCCAACAATGGCAGTCTATACTCTGAAGAGGCTGAAACCCCAGTAGTGGCTCAGTTCACAAGTTGGATGTCTCAGCAGTCCCCATCTGGCACTGAAGGTTTGGAGGATTCTTGGAGAGACATGAGTCTTCAGTCCATATTGGAAGGTTGAAAAGCTGTGTCTCATGTCTTTGAAGGATGGAAAAAGCAGTGACAGCTACAGGGTAGCTGCACTTGCCAATATGACAGGCAAAACAACTGTGCTCTTTTTTTTCTTTACTTTTTGTCTTTTTACTACTATCTCAAGTTTTATACCTGAAGTACAAATTTCTCAGACCTTACTATTTATTTATTTATTTATTTATTTATTTATTTATTTATTTCTGGTTATACTTTCCTTTTGGATGTTTAAGGCCACACAGCCCAGATTAAACGAGGTTTTTGTTTTCTCAAGGTCAGTTGAGGATCTGGTCCTCAAGGGTCACTCAGGTTTTGGGGGGAGCCCCTGTCTCCTTTTAGCTTTTCAATCACCAGTTCCATCCACTCGAGGACAAAGTCAGGTCTTGCTAGACCAGGCTTCCGTTTTTGAAGCATGAACAGACTTTCCTCTTTATAGACTGGACGCTGGCTGAAGTCCCATTATTGGATCTCAAAGACCTCCCTGCACAGGAAGACTGGTGACTCACATTTGCAGAACATTTCAAGAGATGCCCCCATGCATAGTCCCCTGGGACTTAGTTGACCTCTGAGGGCAAGGAACAAAGATATCCCTTAAGACCCTCAGCCAAATTGGTATGGGCATTAAGTATGGTCGTTAAGCATCCAGAAAGGCAAAGTTACACCAGCCTGATACTTTTAACTACTGTATAATATTTTAGAAAAGGCTTGGACAAAAGCTCAAGCAGCCTTGTATAATAAATACTTAGAAGTACTCCCATAAAATAAATACTGTGGTTAGACATAATGTTATGACAAACTAGTTTTTCCTCATTCCTTTGATCTTATATTACTCTAAAATATGCATATATACCCTCCACCCATATACCAAAAATTCCTAACTCTAAAAATAAATGGTAGCTTAGTTCTAGAACTTGTTAAGGGATTCACAATATAAGAGCACAGTTGTTTTCAGATCACAAGGAATATAACATTAATGTTGCTTAGTTTGCCTTATGACTAGGTACTTGGTGCTAGCATCCACAGATGAGGGATACCATTCATCTTTTGTTTTTCTGGGACTGTGTTACTTCACTTAACATGACCCCCATTTACCTGCAAATTTCATGATGTCATCTTTCTTTACCGCTGCATAGAACTCCATTGTGTAGATGTACTACATTTTTTTCTATCCACTTGTCAATTGAGGGCCACTTGGGTTGGTTCAGCTCTTTGCTATTGTGAAGAGAGCTGCAATAAACATGGCTGTGCATGTATCTCTGCGGTAAGATGAATCTTGTGGGTATATACCCAGGAGTGGTATGACTGAGTTAGGTGGCAAGCTCATTTTGAGTCTTCCAATGGTTCTCCACACTGCTTTCCATAGTGGCTGTACAAGTTTACATTCCCATCAGCAATGGATGAGTGTTCCCCTTCTCCCACAACCTCTCCAGCACTTGGTATCATTTGTTTTCTTGATCCTAGCTAGTCTTATCAGAGTGAGATGATGTCTCAAAGTGGTTTTAACTCGCATTTTCTTAACTATTATTGATATTGAACACTTTAAGATGTTTCTCAGCCACCTCCAATTCCTCACTTGTGACATCTCTGTTCAGCTCTTCACTCCATCTTTTGAGTGATTCATTTGTTTTCTTCTTTGTTTTTTGAGTAGTTTATATACTCTAGAAATCAATGCTTTGTCAGATGTATCTGTGGTGAAGGCTTCCTCCCACCTGTGGGTTTTCTCTTCACTTCCTTGATTGTTTCTTTTGATGTACAGAAGGTTTTGAGTTTAATGAAGTCCCACTTGTCAATTGTGGATCTTATTTCTTGGCGCAGCTGCTGTCTGATTTAGGAAGTCTTTTCCTATTCCTATGTCTTGTAGGCTGCTGCCAACTTTTTCTTCTATCCCCTTCAGAGTTTTGGGTTTCAGGTTGAGGTCTTTGGTCGATTTGGAGTTGACTTTTTTACAGGGCGAGAGGTAGGGGTTTAACTTTATTCTTCTACAAGTGGTGATCCAGTTTTGCCAACACCATTTGCTGAAAATGCTGTCTTTCCTCCATTGTGTCTTCTTGGCCCCCTTGTCAAATATAAGGTGGCTGAAATTGTATGTGCTCAATTTGGATCTTCAGTTTTGTTCCATTGTCAAAAGATCTGTGTTCATGTCAGTACCAAGCTGTTTTTATGACTATAGCCCTGTAGTATAGTTTGAAGTCTGGTATAGAGATACTCCCTGTATTGCCCTTTTCACTCAGGGTTGCTTTGGGTATTCAGAGTCTTTTTTAATTTTATTTTTGTATGTGTATGAATGTACTGTATGCATGTAGGTTTGTGCACCCGTGTCGTGCAATGCCGCAGAGGTCAGAAGAGGGTCTCGGATTCTCCTGGAACTGGAGTTCTCCTGGAATTGGAGTTACAGATGGTTCTTAGCCGCCATGTGGGTGCTGGGGATTGAATCTGGGTCCTCTGCAAGAGCAGTTGGTGCTCTTAACCGCTAGGCTATCTCTCCAGCCCCAGAGTCTTTTGTTTTTCCATATGAAATTAAGGATTTTTTCCCAAGACTTTGAAGAAACTCTTGTTGATTTTAATTGGGATTGTGTTGAATCTGCATATTAATTTGGGTAGAATGGACATTTTTAGTATATTAATTTTTCCAATCCATGAGCATGTGAGGTCTTTCCATATTCTGATGTCTTCTTCAATTTCCTTCTTCAGGGGTTTAAAATTTTTTTTGTAGAGATCTTTGGTGTCTTTGATTAAGGTTTGTTCCTAGGTATTTTATTGTTTTTGAGGCTATTGTTAGTGGGAAGATCTCCTTGTATTCCTTCTTCAGTTGCTTGTTGCTGGTGTTAAGAAAGGCTACTGATTTTTCTAGGTTAATTTTGTATCCTGCCACTTTACTGAAACTCTTAATCATTTCTAGGAGTTTTCTGGTGGAGTTTTTAGCATCCCTCAGGTAAACTATCATATCATCAGCAAAAAGGGATAGCTTGACTTCCTCTTTTCCAATTAGTACTCCTTTAATTTCCTTTTCTTGCCTTATTGCCCTAGCCAGTGTTTCAGGCACTATATTGAAGAGGAGTGGTGACAGGGGCCAGCCTTGCATAGTTCCTACCTTTATGGGGAATACTTGTAACTTTTCTCCATTTAGGATGATGAGGATGGTTGTGGGTTTCCTCAATATGGCTTTGATTACATTGAGGAATGATCCCTCCAGTCCAATTCCCTCAAGGACTTTAAGCACGAAGGGATGCTGGATTTTGTAAAAGGCTTTTTCTGCATCAGTTGAGATGATGGTGTGGTTTTTGTCTTTCAGTCTATTTATGTGTTTTTTGATATTTGTTGATTTTCCTATGTTGAACCATCCTTGCATCTCTGGTATGAATCCAACTTGATCATGATGGATACTCTTTTTGATGTGGGTCTGTATGCGGTTTGCAAGTATTTTGTTGAGAATTTTTGCATTTGTGTTCATTGATGAGACAGGTCTATAGTTCTCCTTTTTGGTTGTATCTTTGCCTGGTTTTGGTATTAGAGTGATGCTGGCTTCATAGAATGAATTTGGGAGATTTCCCTCTGCTTGTATCCTTCTGAACAATTTGAGTAATAATGGTTATAAGTCTTTTTGAAATGTTTTATAGAATTCTGCCATGAAACCATCTGGGCCTGGGCTTTTTTCTACTTGGGAAGTCTCTCGTTACATTTTCAATTTCTTCATATATTATGGGTCTGTTAAGCTCTCAATCTCTTCTTGGTTAAGCTTTGGTGATTCCCAGGATTTCAGATATTCATCCGTTTCTCCTAGGTTTTCAAACTGAGTAAGAGTATAGGTTTTTGAAGTATTCCCATATGATTGTCTGGATCTTTTCATTTTCTGCTGTGATATTTCCCCTTTCATCATGAATTCTATTGATTTGGAGTTGCTCTTTCTTTCTTTTTGTTAACTGGGCTAGAGGTCTGTCTATCTTGTTTATTTTATTCTCTCAAAGAACCAACTTTTGGATTCATTGATTTTTTTGTATTGTTTTCTTGGTTTCTATTTCATTGATTTCTGTTCTGATTTTTGTTATTTATTCCTGTCTGTTGGGTTTAGGGTTAATTTGTTGTTGTCTCTCAAGTGTTTTTAGCTGCAGTGTTAGATTGTTCACTTGTACTCTTTCTGTTTTTCTTTCTTTTTAATTTTTTTTTCTGTTTTTCTAATGTAGGGACCCAGGGCTATAAACTTCCCTCTTAGGACTGCTTTTAAAGGGTTTTGTTGTGTTGTATTATCATTGTCATTCAATTCCAGGAATGCTTTTCTTTTTTTATTTCTTCCTTTACCCATTCATTATTCAACAGAGTGTTGTTTAGTCTCCATGTGTTCTTGTAAATAGTAGTGCTTCTCCTGGTGTTGATATTGAGCTTTATTGCACTGTGGTCTGATAGAATGCGTGAAATTATTTCAATCTTTTGTATTTGTGGAGGTGTCTTCTGTGTCCCAGTATGTGGTCAATTTTGGAGAATGTTCCGTGGGGTGCTGAGTAGAAAGTGTATTCTCTGGTATTTGGATGGAATATTCAGTAGATGTCTGTGAGGTCCATTTGGTGTATCATATCATTAAGTTCAGGTGTCTCTCTGTTTATTCTGGTTGACCTCTCCAAAGGGCTCAGTGGGGTATTGATGTCCCCTACTGTGAGTGTGCTGGAGTTAATCTGTGCCTTGAGGTCCTGGAGAATTGTCTTTATAAAGTTTGGTGCACCAGAGTTTGGTGCATATATATTCATGATTGTGAAATCTTCATGGTTAATTGTTTAAAGATGTAATGGCCCTCTTTGTCTCTTCTGATTTCTTTTACTTTGAAGTCTATTTTGTCTGATACTAAAATAGCAACTCCTGGGCTGGAGCGATGGCCTAGCGGTTAAGAGTGCCAATCGCTCTTGCAGAGGACCCGGGTTTGATCCCCAGCACCCACATGGCGGCCGAGAGCCGTCTGAAACTCCAATTCCAGGAGAACTCCAGTTCCAGGGGAGTCCGACGCCCTCTTCTGACCTCCGCGGCATTGCATGTCACGGGTGCACAGACTTGCATGCAGACAATACATTCATACACATACGGAAATAAATAAAATTAAAAAAAATTAAAAAACACAAAAACAAAAAAATAAAATAGCAACTCCTGCTTTCTTTTTTGGTACCATTTGCTTGGAATATTTTTTTCCATCCCTTCACCTTAAGTTTGTGCCTATCTTTGAGAGTGAGATGGGTTTCTTGTAGACAGTATATAGATGAGATCTGTTTCCTAATCTAATCTCCCAGTCTGTGTCTTTTGATTGGTGAGTTTAGTCCATTAATATTTAAGGTTATAATTGAAAGATGTGTGTTGCTTCCTTTCACCTTATTATCCATTTGCATTTTTGGTCTAGATTTGTACTTCTGCAGTTATGCTTTTATTAATTTCTTTTTTTAGGGGATAGTTGCTCCTTCTGTCCTTTGAATTGCTTCAAGTATTCTCTGAAGGTTTGGTTTTCTGGACATGTATTCTATCATCTTGTTTATGTCATGGAAGATTTTTCTCTCTCCTTCAACTACAAACTACATTTTTGCTGGGCATAGTAACCTGGGTTGGCATCTATAGTCCTTTATCACTGGAAATGCTTTGCTCCACGTTCTTCTTGCTTTCATAGTTTGCACTGAGAAGTCAGTTGTAATTCTGATGGGTTTCCTGTCATATGTAACTTTGTTGTTTTTCTCTTGTGGCTTTCAGTATTTTGTCTTTGTTTTGGGCATCTAGCGTTTTAACTATGATATGGTGTGGGGAGTTTCTTTTCTCATCTTGTCTGTTTGGAGTTCTATGTGCTTCTTGTATTTGTATTGGTTTGTCTTTTTTTTTTTTTTTTAGTTTGGGGAAATTTTCATCTATTATTCTGTTGATGATCTGATCAATACCATTCCCTTGGGATTCTTCTCCTTCCTCTATTCCTATGATACAGAGGTTTGATCTTTTCATAGTGTCCCACATTTCCTGATTGTTCCACTTTTGTGTATTTTTAAATTTTTCATAACCTTTTCTTGAGGTTTTTAGTTGTTCTGTGTTATCTTACAGGTCTGATATTCTTTGTTCTGCTTCCTCCATTCTACTTCTGAGGCTTTTCCGTTCCTTTCCTCTTGATTGGATGAGTGTTCGATTTCCTTTTTCATTTCATCCTGTGATTTCTTTAGTATTTCCACTTCCTTTGGGAGCTTCTTTTTTTTAATTTTATTTATTTTTGTATGTGTATGAATGTACTGTCTGCATGCAGATCTGTGCACCCATGTTGTGCAATGCCGAGGAGGTCAGAAGAGGGTCCCGGATTCCCCTGGAACTGGAGTTCTCCTGGAATTGGAGTTACAGACGGTTCTCAGCCACCATGTGGGTGCCGGGGATCGAACCTGGGGCCTCTGCAAGAGCAGTCGGTGCTCTTAACCGCTAGGCCATCTCTCCAGCCCCCCTTTTGGAGCTTCTTAATCTCGTCCTGTAGTTCCTTGCTTCGCTGATTGATTTCCTTTTTAATTTCAGCATGGGATCTTTTCAGTGTTTCTACTTCCTTCTGGAGTTTGTCATTCTCTCCCTCTAGGTCCTTCTTGAGTTTTTCATTCTCTCTCCTTAGATCTCTGACTTGTTCTTTATATTCTTTGATTTCTTTGAATATGTCTGCAGTTGTTCCTCTAAGATCTGTGTCCTGGGCTATCCCCAGGGGGATCCCACTGTAGGAATATCCCACAGGGCTGGTAGAGCTGGGTGTGGAATTATCCTGCACCTTTCTGTTGTCCCTTCATCGTGTCCCTGGCATGTGGGTTTCCCTTTGCCTGTATTCCAGTGCGAATCCCAAATGCCTCTTCACCGTGTTGAAGGCTTGCTTTGCTTGCCTCCTTCAGATGCCTTCGGGGGTTTTTTGGTTTTGTTTTGTTTTGTTTTGTTTTTCCTCCTTGTTTATGGAGTGTTGACTTGTCTAAGTTTCAGGCATTCAATTTTGTTTATATATTGGAAGTCTAACTCACTCTTCCCTTTCTGTTCTGAAGGTTCTCCAGACAATCAGGTAGGGAACAGCCCAGTCGGTACCCTGCTGAGCACTATGCTCTGCTTCCTGCCAGCCAGTTTCTCTAGGTTGTTCCTAGGGCTTAGTGATGAGGGACTAGTAGTGTCTTAGGTTCAGTGTTTCATTTATTGCCTTGCCTTGCCCCCCAGAATCACTATTGTGGTCACACTTGGACACTCCCTCAGCAATAATTCCATTTGGGAGGCAGGGAAGAAGATGCCGTGCTTGCACCCAGGTACTCTGTGCTTCAGGTGGTCCTGGGAAATCCCCGGTCTAAGTTCAGTGCACTCAAGTCTCACAGCGGCAACAGGCCCACCTTTAATACCAGCTAGCAGGGTGACTCTGCCCCCACAGCCACACAAGATAATGATAAAATTATCCAACAATCAGCTTGGGTGAAGCACCCAGCTACTACCTGTGCTTCAGGTGGTCCTGGGAAATCCCTGATCTAAGCTCTGTGCACGCAAATCTCTGAAATTCTTAAAGTCTGTATTTGTACTGTGTTGAGGAAGTGTTTCGACAAACTGCATTGCTTTTCCTCTTCTTGTAAGGACACTGGAGTCTAAGTCCTAGTCCTGACTGTCCTTGATGAGCTTTCTTTTCCCATTTTGTACAGTTAGTATTTTCCCACACGCAGAGGAGGAGAGGTACACTCTTACTTTTTGTCCCTTATCCCATTTGATACACAGTGCTGGATGCTTCATCCCATACATAGGCTCCAAGCTTAAGGGAAAACATCTGACTTTCTGGAACTGGTGAAACTGTACAAGACTTCTGGCAAATAGATCAGGGTGCAGGTTTTTAAGTTAGGTTAAGAATTTACACTCTACTGGCCTGCATGGGAACCATTCTACATGTGGCTCTTTCATTAACATTTGAGTGACATTTAAAATTCAGTTTCTTGGTTGGGGGTATAGTAGAGTTTTGTAGTATTTGTCAAGCATGCATGAAGCCTTGGATTCAGTTCCTAGAACTGTATATAAAAGCATCTCATTTTGAGTTGTACTTGCTGTGTTTCTAGTGCTCAGTAACCCAGGCAGTGCTGGACTAGGGTGTTGTCTTACAGTTGTATGTTACTTAAAAGAGGAAAACAGATTGTATGCATACTGCAATGGATTTGATTTTTCTTCCAAATACTAAGTTGAATGTATTAACATTAAATCTTAAAATATTTTTATCACCTTACATTCATAAGACAAGAAAGATGTTTCCTTTCTGCAGTATATTTTGCACTAGCTTGTTATCTAAAATAGATATAGGTGTGTGTGTCTGTGTGTGTGTGTGTCTGTGAGTGTGCGTGCATGCGTGTATTAGTAAAAGGACAGTTTAGCTCGCTTACAAATGGTTAAAATACTATTTTTCTCTGTGAACATTTGATAATTTTAGCCTATGAAATAAACTTACAGTAGACAAATAGGGAAAACTCCCCTCAGAGTTAGGGATGTTTATAGGTAGAAGAGCTACATGCAAGGAAACTAGAAGGGGTGAATGATTGGAGCCTATAGATCTGTTATCCTGAGTTACAGGAGAGAATAGAGGCTTGGAGATTCTAGGGAGACACGGCCATAGGCTATGGGAATTTGAGAAGAATTCAAGGTGAGCAATGGTATGCAGATAAAATGTCTTCAGTAATCCTTCCTTGGTGTTCCCTACAGGTAGAAACTCCGAAAAGAAAACCTGTGCATCTGTTGCTTACTTGACTATTATAGATAGGAGATTTCTTTTACAAAAAGACAGGTTTTAGAGTTATTTCTATCTACAGTTCATCTAAGTAATTGATTCAAGATATACCAAAGAATCTGGGCTTGGTGTAGTATATGCCTGTAATCTCAGCACTCCAGAGGTTGAGGCCACAAGATTGTTGTGGGATCAATGCCAGCCTAAGATACATAGTGAGTTTGGGATACAGAGTGAAACCCTGTCTCAAAATAAAAGCCAAAGAAAGTTCTTCAGCTGGGGGATGCACATTTTAGTGTCTCAGAATATCAAGGGTGGATTCTTAGAGGTAAGGACCTTAATTTTTAAATTGCTTTTTATTGTGATAATATATAATATACATTTTGTCATTTTATCCATTTAAGGGTATACATTTCCATGGCATTAAGTACATTCACCATATTGTGGAAATATTGCCTCTGTCTGTTTTGAAAATGTTTTCAACATCCCGAGGAGAAGTTCCATATATAGTGAACAATAACATCCGTTTCCCTTCTCCTTAGCACTTGTAGCCTCTATCTATACATTTGCTTATACTAGGCACCTTTTATCACTGGAGCTATACAAAATGTACCCACTTGTGACTCACATGTTCCACACAGCATAATGACTTCATGGTTCAATCATTTTGTAGTGTATGTTGGATTTTCATTCATTTTCTCTCTTTTTTTTTTTTTGGCTTTTTTGAGACAGGGTTTCCCTTTAGTCCCAGCTGGCCTGGAGCTCTCTGTGTAGACCAAGCTGGCCTTGAATTCACAGAAATCTGCCTGCCTCTGCCTCCCGAGTACTGGGATTAAAGGTGTGCTCCACTACGCCTGGTATCATTCCTTTATAAGAGTGAATAAGTCGGCCGGGCGTGGTGGCACACGCCTTTAATCCTAGCACTTGGGAGGCAGAGGCAGGCGGATCTTTGTGAGTTCAAGGCCAGCCTGGTCTACAGAGTGAGTTCCAGGACAGCTGGAGCTACAGGGAGACCCTGTCTCAAAAAGAACAAAAAAAAAAAAAAAAAAAAAAAAAAAAAGAGTGAATAAGTCATGGTCTTAATATACCACATCTTGTTTACCTGTCAGTCAATGGGCTCTTGAGTTGTCTCCTCCTTTTGGCTATCATGAATACTGCTACTATGAAAATAGAAGTGAACATGCCTATTTAAGCTCCTGCTTGACTTCAGTTCTTTTGAGTATGTGCCCAAAAGTAGAATTCCTCGGTCACATGGTTTGGTCCTGAGTAGTAGAGACCAAGAATTATTTTTGAGATACAATTCATAGAGCATGAATTTCAGTCTTTTTTCCACAGTAAATTATTTTGAAGACAAATTTTATTCGTGTAAAGTCTACAGTTCCATGGTTTGTACTATATCATAAGGTTGTGTCGTGATTTCTATTCACTGATTTATAGTTTCTTAGGAAGCACAGAAGGAGAATCTTGAAGGTGGCTTGTGTATCAGTGGGGGAGCTTTCAGGATTAGTACAAAATCACTATTTTACAAAAAGGTGATATGTAATAAAATCCATGAAATACCATTTGGTCTTTAGCAAGCCCACCAGAGGCTTTCAGACCTAAGTTCAGAGTGGCTCTCCTTGCTACCTGACATATTTTCAAGTACTCATGAGGCTTTGTTTTGTGGAACAGGATGCTGTGAAGCACTTCACAAATGGGTCAGATTACCACAGCGATGCTTTGGAAGCCTGGCTTCTATACTAGACATGACTTCCTATGGCGTTTGCTTTGCCACACTCTAACACTAAACTATTCCTCGGTGTCCTCTGATTCTGATCCTAAATTCTGCAGCTACTTGTCTTTTCGAGCATAAAGCAGGTTGTTTAAAATTTGTGAGTTCAAGGCCAGCCTGGACTACAGAGTGAGTTCCAGGACAGCTGGGGCTACAGAGAGACCCTGTCTTGAAAAGACCAAAAATAAATAAATAAATAAATAAATAAATAAATAAATGTCTCTAATATTTGATTTTTAGATTTAGCATGTTCTGCTTTGGAGCAAACACTAATACTTGTTTGGTTTTGTTATGCGTCTCATTTATACATATTAAGGAGCTCTGGCTTTCCCTTGTTCTCATCCTAAATTTATGGTTTTATTTATTTAAAAAAATTTGAATGAGTTTTTTTAATATTTTTATTGAGTTTTTGTGTATTTTCTTTTCTTTCTTTTTGTCTTTTTGAGACAGGGTCTCCCTGTAGCCCCAGCTGTCCTGGAACTCACTCTGTAGACCAGGCTGGCCTTGAACTCACAAAGATCTGCCTGCTTCTGCCTCCCAAGTGCTGGGATTAAAGGCGTGTGCCACCACGCCTGGCTTTGTGTATTTTCTATAATAGAACTTAATTAAATTTGGACCCCCTCCCCCATCCACACTGCCCCATAGCACCCACCCGCACTGGATTTCATGCATTCTGTCATATATGTTGTCCTATCCAGTCAAGCATTTGTACCCAGATGTCCTTCAGTGCAAGTTCATCCACTGGAATCTAGCGAATCTATCTAGAGATCTTAAAGAAGATCTACTTTCCCTCACCCAGCAGTAATTACCAGTTTCCCTGGTTCTATGCTGTTTTTTATTTTTTAATTTTTTTATGTGTATGAATGTATTGTCTGCATGTAGGTAGGTTTGTGCACCTGTGTCGTGCGATGCCGCGGGAGGTCAGAAGAGGGTGTTAGATTCCCTTGGAACTGGAGTTAAGGATGGTTCTTAGCCGCCATGTGGGAGCTGGGAATTGAACCCCAGTCCTCTGCAAGAGCAGTCGGCACTCCCAACTGCTGGGCCATCTCTCCAGCCCCTATGCTGGGTTTTTATCTGCAATTTCATATGAGCGAGTTCCCAGTAGCTAAAAGCCTCTGTTTCCTTATGTTCATACACCAGTCCTGGCTCTTAAAATCTTCCTGCCCCCCTCTTCTGCAATGGTCCCTGAGTCCTAGGTGGGTGAGGTTTAATAAAGGAATCCTATCCAGGGACATGGACTCCACAGTCTCTTATTCTCTAAAACCTACCTACCTAGTTGTGGCCCTCTGTGTACAGCACACACTCTTTGTATGAGGAAGCTTCACTTGTGAGAGTTAAAGGATGTATAACTATTCTTTCTATCCCTGCTCTGCTATGTTCCATTAGCCTTAGGTGTAGAGGTTCCACTGTAGATGTGTCATTTAGGACTGGGCATCTCTCGGACAAAGAGTATCTGTGTGTGACCAGTTGTAGAACTCTGTAGTAGCTAGCCTCCATCTGTTGCAGGAAGAAGCTTCTTTGATGAGTGGTGTATGGTATTCTTATCTGTAAATATAAGGATCCAAATTTATTATACAGTAAGAAATTTCATTTGTCTAGAGATATGAGAGAGAGGTTTTTCTCTGGGATCTATGACCTCTCCAGCCATGTGTATTTGGCTATATTTACAGTGCCACCCATAAGTTCCCTCCCATTGGGAGGGCTTTAAGTCCAATTATCTGTTGATAACCTCCTAGATAAAAGTGCCACTAGTGTACCAGTAGATAGTTTGCTGTACCAGTAGTTGTGGTTATTAGGCTTTAGAGCTGGATTGGACCATTGATTGATTTTCTTCTTTAGCAGATTACATAGCATCCTCTAGAACTATGTGAGCTAGCCTTCATGGAGAAGTCTTCCCGGTCAGTACCAGCTGCATTACTCCAAGTCCTGTGTCCTAAGTATGTCCTGTCTTCAGAAATAGGGTCTTAACTTCAAATTCTGGGAGGCAATCAGGGCCTGTAGCAATAGCCTGTGTTATTTTGGGAGTCTCTTGGACTAATATGACCAACAATTTGAAAGGAGGTTTCTCCTGTCTGGTACTGTGTTTCTAGTTATGTAGCCTTCAGCTCTACACATGGATTAATGTTCAGATATTGTATGTATATTTTCACTGTTTTTTTTAGTTAATATATTCCCCTCTGCTTTTTATGCCACCTAGACTTTACTTGTCTCCCCCTTTTCTCTCTCTCTCTCTCTCCCAGTCTAACTACCCTCCTCCCTCCCTAATTTTAAGTGCCACCATTTTTCCCAATTCCCCCTTGATAATACCTATCTCCTACTACCCCTGACCTCCAGTTACTTCTTCCCCTTTACCCCTATGGCTCCTGTGTGTCCTTTCCTGTCCTCCTCCCCTCCCAGTTGAATGCCCCCCTTTCCCCCATTTCCCCTGTAGTATCATCTTGTTTCCTACTATCCCCCTCCTTTAGACTCCTTCTTTCCCTTTCCCTTTATGCTTCCTTTCCATTTTCCTGTCCCATGCAGTTACATCAGGATATATACTCATATATAAGGGATTGGTGCTACAATCTGCAAATGAGGGAGAACTACGTTGCTTGCTTTTATGAGCCTGTGTTACTTACTTGTAGACAGACTCCCAAGTTCTGTCCAGTTATCTGCAAATTTCATCTTTTCTTACTGCTGAGCAGAACTCCATTGTTTAAATGTACCACATTTTCATTACCCATTCATCAATTGAGGGACATTTAGGTTGTTTCCCTTTCCTTTTTTTTTTTTTTTTTTTTTGTCTCCCTTTTTAGCCTCCCAGCTAGCCTGGGAAAAATCACTATGTAGCTTTCTTGCTGGCCTTGTACTCACAGAGATCCAACCTGCCTTTGCCTCTCATGCATCACATGCCCAGCTTATTTCTTACCTATTGTAAAAAGAGCAGCAGTTGGGGGCTGGAGAGATGGCCTAGCGTTTAAGAGCACTGACTGCTCTTACAGAGGACGCGGGTTCGATCCCCAGCACCCACATGGCAGCCGAGAACCGTCTGTAACTCCAATTCCAGGAGAACTCCAGTTCTAGGGGAATCCGATACCCTCTTCTGACCTCCGCGGCATTGCACGACACGGGTGCACAAACTTGCATGCAGACAGTACATTCATACACACACAGAAATAAATAAAATTAAAAAAAAAAGCAGCATTAAACATGGATGTTCAGGTATCTCTAGAGTAGAATGAGTCCTTTGGGTATATTCCAAGGAGCGGTATAACTGGATCATATGGTAGATTCACTTTTAGGTTCTTAAGAGTTCTCCACACTGCTTTCCATAGTGGTTACACGAGTTTGCATTCCCACTAACAGAGAATGAGCATTCCCCTTTCTCCACATCCTCACCAGCATTTGGTGTCTTTTATTCTCTTAAAATTAGCCTGACTGGGGTAAGATGAAGTCTTAAAGTGGTTTTGATTTGCATTTCTCTTAATTATTAAGAATCTTGCCGGGCATGGTGGTGCATGCCTTTAATTCCAGCACTCGAGAAGCAGAGGCAGGTGGATCTCTGTGAATTCAAGGCCAGCCTGGTCTACATAGCGAGTTCTAGGCCAGCTGGGACTAAAGTGAGACCCTGTCTCAAAAAGGCCAAAAAAAAAATCTTGAGTACTTTTAAACGTGCATTCATATTAAAAGTCCTGGCAGGAATTGCACTGGAGGGAACAAACCTCAGCATAATTAGAGCTGTATACAACAAACCCACAGCCAATATCATTCTACATTTAGAAAGAATGGAAACATTCCCATTAAAATCAGGAACCAGACAAGGCTGTCCACTGTCTCCACTCCTTTTCAAAATAGTGCTTGAAACTTTTGCTAGAGCAGTAAGAAAGAGAAGGAAATTAAATGAGTACTAATTGGAAAAAAGGCCAAATTAACACTATTTGCAGAAGATACGCAATTTGCTCCAGGCTCTTCTGGCTTTCATAGTTTTTGCATTGAAATGTCAGCTGTAATTCTGATGGGTTTTCCATTATAATGTAACTTGTGATTCTCTAGCAGCTTTCAGGACCCTCTCTTTGCTCTGTACATTTAGTGTTTTTACTGTAATATGCTGTGGGGAGTTTCTGTTCAGGTCCTGTCTACTTGGTGTTCTATGTGCTTCTCGAATCTATTAGGTATGCCTTTCCTTCATTTAGAGAAATTTTCTTCTATAATCATGTTGAAGGTCTGGTCAGTGCCATTGGCTCGAGATTCTTCTCCTTCCTGTATGCCTATCATGCATAGATTTGATCTTTTTGTGGTGTCCCATAGTTTCTGTGTATTCTATTCCCGTGTTTTAAATTTTTTATACTCTTTGCTTAAGGAGTTCAGTTCTTCAACTTTGTTGTGCAATCTTGATATTCTGTTTTCTGTTTTATTCCTTCTGTTTGTAAGGCTTTCTCCTGTTGTTCCAAATTGACTTACAGTGTTTTTCATTTCCATCTTTGTTTTATTCAGCTTGGGCTTTCTTCACTATTTCTATCTCTTTTGTCATTTCACTTTTCAAGTCCTGAATTGTTTTTGTTATTTCATTCACCCATTTATTTATATTTTCTTGAGTTTCCTTCACAAGTTTATGCCTATCTTCTGTGAATTGTTTGTGTGTTCGTTAAGTTCTTCGGTCATGTTTATGATTGTTCTTTTAAGTTTTGCATTGTGGAGTTCCTCAGGTGATTCTCATTGTAGTATACTTCTGTATAACTGGTAGATTTTGTTGGTGATATATTCTCTTGCTTTTCATATTATTTATGTTTTTGCATTGCCATTTGGGTGTATGTATGTCCTTTGTTGGTTGTGTGCATAATGTGAAATTCCATTTTGCCTTTGTTTACTTGAACTTTGGTTCTGTTTTTAAGGTAGCTTGGTTGCTTTTTGCTGAGGTATGAAAAGTTAGTTGATGTGTGCTTCAGGTTCTCACAGGGCAGTAGGCTGCTCTGGGTAGTAGATGGGTCTGTGGTAGGCAGATCAGGAGGGGGCCAAGGGCAAGATGGGGAGGGGACAGCCTGTGGAGGGCCTAACAGATGAAGCTGGAGAATTGACCTAGTCTGGGTGCAAGGGATCAGGATGCAGTGGGGTGGTTCCGACTAAGGAGGCAGTCCAGAGATCCGAGGTGGAAGAGCAGGAGCTGGCCTGGCCCAAGTTTAGAAGGCAGGTGGGGGGTAGTGAGGGGGTGGAGAGACACAGGATGGAACAGGGGGAGTGGAACTGCTCAGTCTGCAAAGGAATCAAGATGCAGTGAGCAGGATCTCACTTGTCCTGGTAGAAGGTGGGTCTCCGTCAGGCAAATCGGGATGCTAGGGGCAAGGTGGGAGTGGAGACTAAGCTAGTCTGGGCTGAGAAGTTAGTCAAGAGGTCTGAGGCAGAAGAGCAGGAGTGAACCTGGGCCCAAGGCATAGGCCCAAGGCCTGTTCTCTTTATTTTTTAAGCTAGGACCTCACTATGTAGTCCTGGTTAGTCTGGAACTTGCTATGTAGACTAGGCTGTCCTTGAATTCACAGAGATCTACCTGACTCTGCCTCCAGAGTGTTGGGATTAAAATATGTAGCACCATGCCTGTGTAGTTGTAATATTTTATGTCTTGGATATAGTTTTATTGTCTTTTATTGATAATTTGTCAGCTTTTTATTCCTGTTTTGGGGAGTGGGTAGGGGTCAAGATTTAGAGTCTTAGCTATGAAGCCTTGGCTAGCCTAGAACTATGTAGACCAGGTTAGCCTCAAAAAATGTAGCAATCCTGTTTCCCTCCTGAGGGGTAGGATTACAGATGTGAGCCATCCTACCCAGCTTCTGCCTGTTTTTTGTTCATGCTGAGGATGGAACCCAGGTCCTTGAACAATCTGAACAAGCATTCTACCTACCACTGAGCTACATCATGTTCACTGTATAAAGCATCCATTTAAAGTATACAATGGATTAAAAAAAATTTTTTTTCCGCAAGAAGAAACACTTGAATTTCACGTCAGATTACAAGCAAAAGGAATCAAATCCACATGCCAAAAGTACAAAGAAAAAAAAAAATCAACAACATAGGAAAAGCAATAAGAAATCCCCACCAAACACTATCAGTCCTACAGAGGAGTCCTACAATGAGATTTCTCTGGAGGTAACCCAGGACACAGATATCTTCGTGTGTGTGCGCGCGTGTGCCTGTGTGTGTGTGTGTGTGTGTGTGTGTGTGTGTAGATAAGTAGGTAGGTAAAAGTATACAATGGATTTTTTTTTGGTCTTTTCGAGACAGGGTCTCCCTGTAGATCAGACGCTGGCCTTGAATTCACAAAGATCCGTCTGCCTCTGCCTCCCAAGTGCTAGGATTAAAGGCATGCGCCACCCCACCCAGCTTGTATACAATGGATTTTTTCTTTCTTTTTTTTTTTTTTTTTTTTTTTTTGGTCTTTTCAATACAAGGTCTCCCTGTAACACCAAGCTGTCCTGGAACTCACTCTNGCAATAGGGTTTTTTTTGTTTTTTTGGTCTTTTCAATACAAGGTCTCCCTGTAACCCCAGCTGTCCTGGAACTCACTCTGTGGACCAAGCTGGCCTTGAACTCACAGAGATCCACCCACCTCTGCCTCCCAAGTGCTAGGATTAAAGGCGTGCGCCACCACGCCTGGCTTGTATACAACGGATTTTTAACATATTCAAAGTTGTAGAAACATTACCATGATAAATTCCAAAACATTTCATTACCCACCAAAGAAACTCTACACTTGTTAAAATTACCGCCCTATCTCCCCTCACTCCTCAACCCCGGGCAGTCTAGCCACCAATCCACTACATCTTGGTAGTGTTTGCCCTTTTCCTCCCTCTTGCCACTCCCTTTCTTCCTCCCTCCCTCCCTTCCTTTCTTCCCTTCCCCTCATATGACATTAGCAGTTTAACTATATACTCTTCCTTAAATAATTTCTGAATTGGTGAATGGGGCACAGCTGTAAGAATTCAGCCCCCTATACAGGAATGGGTATATAGCACAGTGGAGCCCTGGAATGCCCTTGTAAATCTGCTTTCATTCTCTCACTGTGAGGGCAGTTGTCTTCTCTCTTGCTTGCCTGTAGAGATTAAGGGACTGGCCAAGAGTGGAGTGGAAAGGGACTCATCCATGATGTGGTCTGGAAGTGACGAACTGAGGCTTCAGGGTGGGTTTCATGTTAGAAATCAAATGCCTGCTTCCCAAATGTGGAAATTCTGCCATTTTATCTACCACTAACAGAGCAAATATTTAGTAGTCAAATTACAGCTTCAAAGACTCCCCATTTGGAGTCATAATTGCTACCCTTACTTTCTAAGGAGAAACAGGAATTTTTTTTTTTTTTTGAGACGAGGTCTCCCTTTAGTCTCAGCTGGCCCGGCCCAGAGTTCGCTATGTACACCAGGCTGGCCTTGAACTCACAGAGATATGCCTGCCTCTGCCTCCCGAGTGCTGGGATTAAAGGTGTGTGCCACCATGCCTGGCCTAAGATGGTTCTTAGCTGCCATGTGGGTGCTGGGAATCAAACCCGGGTCCTCTGCAAGAGCAGTCAGTGCTCTTAACTGCTGAGCCATCTCTCCAGCCCTAGGAAATTTCTAGAGAGGTAAAACAACTTGAATCAAGATCACATAAGTAATAAAAGAGCAACCAGGACCTAAACCAAGTATACATAGCTACAAAAGAAAGAAAAAAGTTATACTGAAACAGTATTTACTCAGTCAATAATAGTGCTTCCTGTACTAAATACTAAAATAATACAATATACTAAATAATATTTGCAGAATTTTTTGAGACAGAGTCTCACTTGTATAGCCCTGGCTGGCCTGGAACTTGCTCTGTAGACAAGGGTGGCCTCAAACTCAGAGAGATCTACCTGCTTTGTCAATTTTAGACATATACACAGGAAAGATTTGGCTTCACTTAGGCTCTTTCTGGGAATTCTAGACTATAGTTTCTTGGTAAGTCTAAACATTTTTCATTTTGTATTTGTCATTGTAGATGTTCATCAAGACAAACCAGTTTGCTCAAAACAAATGATGTTGACAAAAGAGGATCATCTCAGGGTCCTACTTAATGAAACTGCTAATTTGCTAGTTGCTTTGGTGTTAAAGTCATCAGTGTGTATTCCTGGCCATAACACACACACACACACACACACACACACACACACACGCACACACACACACACCACACACACACACACACACACACACACCACACACACACACACACACACACACACCCCTTGAGTTATGTCTCCTTTGTGGCATTAGGGCAGGATACATTATGTATCCCGCAGGCCCCTTGCTGTGGAATTCTGTCTAAGGCCACATGGAGGGAGCCAACACCGTTCATTCTGTACGCTCCTCTCATGTTATCATAGGCGTAACGCCTTTGTTCAGTAGCAACTATCCACCTCTTTTATTTATTTATTTGGGGTGTGTGCGTATACTTGTGCCTGTGGGTGTGCACATATGTGTGCATGTATGGAGGCCAGAGGCCAAAACTGAATGTCTTTATCTTTATTCACTGTATTTTTTCAGACAGGGACTCCTTCGGAAATCGGGAGTTCATCGATTTACGAGAGTGACTAGACAGGCGGCCCCCAACACACCAACGTCTCTGCTCCCCAGTGGTTCGGGTTAAGGACATTGCGCACAACCTGGCTTTTTAGGAAGGTGCAAAGAATCCAAAACGACGGTTCTAGGCTTTCGTTTGGGTGCTTTTGTGGTGTTTGGTTTTTGTTGTCTTTTTGTTTTTTTTTTGTTTTTTTTTTTTTTTTGTCTGGTTTTTTGACCGGGTCTCCTTGTCGCGGTTCCTGTTTCCCCTCCCCGCAGTTCCAGTTCCCTCCTTCCTCCCCCCTCTTTTTTCGTTATTTTTTCCCCCCCCCCTTTCCGCCCTTCTCTTTCTTCTTTTTCCTCGCCCGGGCGCCGTCGCGCGTCTTCTGGGAGTTTTGGCACCGCCGCTGCTTGTTCCGCCCCCCCCGGCTTCCCTGTTCCCCCCCTTCTTTTTTTTTTTGTTTCCCTTTTTTTTTTTTTTTTTTTTTTTTTTTTTTTTTTTTTTTCCTTTCTCCCCCTCTCCTCCCTTTCCCTCATTCTCTGTTCCTTGTCTTTTTCTTCGCCTTTTCTTGTTCCCCCCTTGCTCCAGTTTTACTCTTTTCCCCCCGTCGAGCATCGCCTTCCCGCTCCTGCTCCTCTGCCTCCTC
>VZQC01007525.1:458268-469993 GCA_009823505.1 Rhizomys pruinosus
CTTGACTTTCAAATGGGGATTTGGTGTTAGCATCCACAAATGAGGGAAACCATTCGCCGCTTGTTTTTCTGGGACTGTGTTACTTCACTTAGCATAATGGCTTTGAGTTCCATCCATTTACCTGCAAAGTTCATGATGTCATCTTTCTTTACTGCTGAGTAGTACTCCATTGTGTAGATGTACCACATTTTTGTCATCCACTCATCAGTTGAGGGGCATTTGGGTTGGTTCCAGCTCTTCACTATTGTGAAGAGAGCTGCAATAAACATGGATGTACATGTATCTTTGCAGTAGGATGAGTCATGTGGGTATACACCCAGAAGTGGTATGACTGGGTCAGGTAGTAAGCTCATTTTGAGTCTTTTAAAGGTTCTCCACACTGCTTTCCATAATGGTTGTACAAATTTCAGCCACCTCATATTTGACAAAGAGGCAAAAAAACCTAAATGGAGGAAGGATAGCATCTTCAGCAAATGGTGCTGGCAAAACTGTGTCACCATTTGTAGAAGAACAAAATCAAACCCCTACCTCTCAACCCTGTACCAAAATCAACTCCAAGTGGATCAAAGATCTCAACATAAAACCTGAAACCCTGAAGGTGATAGAAGAAAAAGTTGGTAACAACCTACAAGACATAGATGGAGGAAAAGACTTTCTAAATCAGACAGCAGCTGCACAGGAAATAAGGGCAACAGTCGACAAATGGGAACCTCATCAAACTATAAAGATTCTGCACAGTGAAAGAAACAATCAAGGAAGTGAAGAGAAAACCCACAGAGGAGGAAATCTTCACCAGTGATTCATCTGACAGAGCATTAATGTCCAGAATGTACAGATTACTCAAAAAACAAAGAAGTAAGAAAATAAATGACCTACCCAAAAGATGGAGTAAAGAGCTGAACAGACTTCACCAGTAAGGAAGTAAAGATGGCTGAGAAACATCTTAAAAATTATTCAACATCAGGGGCTGGAGAGATGGCCTAGCGGTTAAGAGCGCCGACCGCTCTTACAGAGGACCCGGTTTCGATCCCCAGCACCCACATGGCGGCTGAGAACCGTCTGTAACTCCAATTCCAGGAGAACTCCGGTTCCAGGGGAATCCGACACCCTCTTCTGACCTCCACGGCATTGCACGACACGAGTGCACAAACTTACATGCAGACAGTACATTGATACACATACAGAAATAAATAAATGCCGGGTGTGGTGGCGCACGCCTTTAATCCTAGCACTTGGGAGGCAGAGGCACGCAGATCTCTGTGATGAGTTCGAGGCCAGCCTGGTCTACAGAGTTCCAGGACAGCCAGAGCTACAGGGAGACCCTGTCTCAAAAAGACAAAAAAAAAATATTCAACATCATTAATAATTAAAGAAATGCAAATTAAAACCACTCTCAGATATCATGTCACTCTGATATGACTAGCTAAGATCAAGAACACAAAAGATACCAAATGCTGAAGAGGTTGTGGGGAAAGAAATTTAAAAAAAATTCTTGAGAACAGGAGAGATGGCTCAGAAGTTAAGGGTGTTTACTATTCTTGCAGAGGACCTGGATTTGTTCTCTGTACCTATATCGGGTGGCTCACAACTGCCTTTAACTCTAATCCCAGGGGGTCCAAAGCCCTTTGGCCTCCCTAGCACTTGCATTCATACACTGAACAGAAAACACAAGCACAAAGAGGTACATATAAAAATAGAAATCTTTAAAAAAGATTGTGTGTGTGTGTGTGTGTGTGTGTGTGTGCATGCGTGTCTGTGTGTGTGTATGGTGCACAGGCCTGTTATCTGGAATTAGAGGTAGTTGTGAGCTCTCTGACATGGGTGCTAGGAACCAAACTGCTCCCTGTCAAGAGCAGCAAGCACTCTCTCCCAGCACAAGGCCACTGAATTTCTTCTGGTCACATCATTCTCTTAGTTATTTTGTCTAGAGAGGGCAAATTGTGTGACATGGATGCTGAGGCTACTCTCCTATACCATTTACCTTGTGCCAGACTCCCGTAATCACAATATTCTTCCCAGAAAACTCAGAAAATGACCTCAACATCCTGTGGAGGTGATGTTCAAGGTTGCCATTGGCAGGTGGTCAGGCCTGATCAGAGAGACAGAACCTACTTGTTATCCCTCAAGGGGGTTTGGTGGGTGGGGTTGCAGCAGTCAGAAGCATGTGGCTGTGCATTCCTCATCCTCTAGTGTCTTTTGAGTACATTATCTGCACATAAACCTGGCTGAATAGCAGCCTGGTAACACTGCTTTGTTTTTTTGTTTTGTTTTTGTTTTTGTTTTTGTTTTTGTTTTTGTTTTTGTTTTTGTTTTTTTTTTTTGGTCTTTTTGAGACAGGGTCTCCCTGTAGCCCCAGCTGTCCTGGAACTCACTCTGTAGACCAGGCTGGCCTTGAACTCACAAAGACCCGCCTGCCTCTGCCTCCCAAGTGCTAGGATTAAAGGCATGCGCCACCACGCCCGGCCAACACTGCTTTGTTTTTACAGAAGTGCTTCTTTTGTACTTGTAATCTGTCTTAGTCTTTATTAAGTATAAAAAGCACGGAACCAGGTCACTCTAGGAGCATGCTTTACTTCCATGTGGGACTGCCAGCGTGAGCCGCCTGCAGACACGTGGTGGGATCGGACAGCATGGCAGGGGGCAGAGGGGGGGACTGGGACAAAGAGAGAGAGAGGAACAGAGAGAGTTATGGCGGCTGGGGTCTACCCTTTATACCCATGGCGCGGGGCCTCAGATAAGTGGGAAGGGGTCAGGATTGGCAGCTTCTGGAGGAAGTGGGCACCTGTGTGCCCCTTAGGATTCTGGAAACCTGGACCTAATTAGTCTGTCTGTCTTCAGCTATTTCTTTTAATGTGAAAAGCCCCAGAAGGTATTTCTAGAAATGACATTGCAAATATTTATTGAGTGCCTAACATGTGCTAAGTCTGTGATGTCTGAGAGACAGCCTTAGCTTTCCAAGAGCTCCTTGTGGCAGAGGTAGCAAGTAGACAGATTCATATTCTCTCTCTCTTTCTCTCTCTCTCTCCCTCTCTCTCTCTATCCCCCTCCCTCCCTCCCTCCCTCCCTCTCTCCCTCCCTCTCTCCCTCCCTCTCGCCTCCTTTCTACCCCCTGGCAAATGAAGAATTAATCTTGTTTTATGGGTTAGGGGGAAGGAGACTGAAAGAGCTATTTATGTTACATAGTTAGTGTGTAGAGCCGCACTGTTCTTTAGCAGTATGACAGTGGCAGCTTTTGTTTAGGGATACCTCTTGCTGACTGACAATAGAGCAATTTGCACAAAAGATGAACAGTGGGACATATAATGACTGCTCACTCAGCAATCATTCTTTCCTTGTCACATGGTTTGAGGAAGGGTTCTACCTTGACCCACAAACAATGGAGCTAGGCTGACTCACTTCAAGTCTAAGTCATTGTTGGTAGGTCTATTCCCCTTTTCCATGTATTTTTCTGTCATAGCCTCCTTTATGGTCATGTGACCCAATACCAACCAAAGAGACTTAAGGGGAAGATAACTGGGAATCTTTCTGGGATCAGAGAAAATGAACATGAAGAAAGGGCCTCATCTTCCTTACTTTAGCTCCTGCCTTCTGTATCGAACCCGGATCCTCTGCAAGAGCGTCGGTGCTCTTAACCACTAGGCTATCTCTCCAGCCCCTCTCCTCTTGCAGAGGACCCGGGTTCGATCCCCAGCACCCACATGGCGGCCGAGAACCGTCTGAAACTCCAATTCCAGGAGAACTCCAATTCCAGGGGAATCCGACGCCCTCTTCTGACCTCCGCGGCATTGCACGACATGGGTGCACAAACCTGCATGCAGACAGTGCATTCATACACATACAGAAAGAAATAAAATTAAATAAAAAAGAAAGAAACCACTGATTGCCTCAGTGATGCACTGTTCATCCATAAATGTATTGCTTAGTTTCTGTGTTTGCTGATCTGTTTTGGGAAAAAGTTCCATGTGCTGATAGAAAGGAAGTGTATTTTGCCACTGTTGGATGGAATGTTCTGTAGATGTCTGCTAAGTACAATTGATTTATAGAGTGTAATTTAACTCTGATATTTCTTTACTGATTTTTTTTTGTATAGAAGATGTGTTCAACCTTTTGACATTGAGATAGGACATTTTTAGCTACAAAATTCATGCTTCAGAACATCCCAGTTGAGCTACACAAGAATATCACAAAAATTTAAATATAAAAGGGTTTTATTTGTTTTATGTATATGAGTGTTGTGCCTACATGTATGGAAATGCACTATATGCATGCAATGACTGTGGAGGTCAGAAGAGAGCATTGGATCCCCTGGAACTGGAGTTATGGACAGTTGTTAGCTGTCATGTGGATGCTTAGTGCTGAACCTGGGTCCTCTGTAAGAATATCAAGTGCTCTTAACTGCTGAGCCATCTCTCCAGCACCAAAATTTTGGTATTTTTGTGTGTGTGTCTATGTGTGCACATGCATGCACATGTGCATTTGTGGGTGGGAAAGTATGTGTTTGCATGTGTGTGCATATGTATGTGTGTGTGTGTGTGTACATGCGTGCGCATATGGAGGCCTGAGAACAAGTTCAGTATCATCTTTAGGAAGGCTGTCCTCCTTTGAGACAGGCTTTTTAATTGGCTTCAAGTTCACCAATTAGGCTAGACTGGCTGGGCAGCCAGCCCCACAGATCTTCCCATTTCCACCTCCCCAGATCTGGGATTACAAGCACATACCACCATGCCTGACATTTTTACATGGGTTTTGAGGCAGGTTCTTGTAATGTAGCCCTGGCTGGCCCATTTGACGTTGTGTAGCCAGTACTGCCTGACTCAATTGTGGCATTCCTCCTGAGTCAGACTCCCAGTGCTGGCATTACAGGCATGTGTCACTGTGTTCTTATTTGTCTTTTAAAATATTATGTGCATTTGTGAGTTGCACACACATTTTTGTACAGTGTGAGAGTGCGTGGAGATCAGAAGAGGGTGTCAGGTGCCTTCCTCTATTACTCTTTGCCTATTCCTTGAGGCAGAGTCTTTTACTGAGCATAACTAAGGCTGCTGGCTTTCAGTTTCTTGGCTAGGCTGGAAGCCAGCAAACCCCAGCGATCCTCCTGTCTCTGAGTTTCTCAGAGCTGGGGTTACAGCTATACACAGGGCACCAAGCTTGTTACATGGATTCTGGAATCAGAACTCCTGTCTTCATGTTTGTGCAGCAAACACTCTTAACCACTGAAACATATCTCCAGCCCCTAATGCTGTCTTTGGAAGAGAAGAAATTTACAGGAGGGTCTGGGAAGACGCCTCAGTGGTTAAAAGTGCTTGCTGCTCTTCCAAAGGACCCACAACTGCCTGTTACTCTAGGGGATCTGGCACCCTTTTCTGGCCTCAGGGTCTGTACACCCATACACATAAATTATAAAAGTAAATCTTCCATTTTGATGAATTGTGACTAATATTTCTTTTGTAAAAGTTTAAGCTTTTTGTATGCCAGGAAATTCTTGGGGGACAAGTTCAAAAAGATTTTCTCCATTTTTGCTTCTAGAAGTTTTATAGTTTTAGGCCCATTTTGAGTTAATTTTTATATATGATGCAAGGTTTATTTTTGTGTGTATTATTTTTGTTTTTTTTCTTTAGGAATCTCGTGTGTATGTGTGTGTGTGTATGTGTTTGTACAATGTATTTTCGATAAAATCATAATAACCCCTCCCCCTCCTACTTTTCCCAGACCCCTCCTCCTACATGCTCCTTTCAGCTACATTTTTTAGTCTCTTTGAGACAAGGTCTTCCTTTGGTCCCAGCTGCCCTGGGGCTATGTAGACCAGGCTGGCCTTAAACTCACAGAGATCTGCCTGCTTCTGCCTCCCAAGTGCTGGGATTAAAGGTGTGTGCTGGGGCTGGAGAGCTAGCCTAGCGGTGAAGAGTGCCGACTGCTCTTGCAGAGGCCCCGGGTTCGATCCCCAGCACCCACATGGTGGCTAAGAACTGTCTGTAACTCCAATTCCAGGAGAACTCCAGTTCCAGGGGAATCTGAGACCCTCTTCTGACCTCCAAGGCATTGCACAACACGGGCACACAAACCTGCATACAGACAGTACGTTCATACACATACAAAAATAAATAAAAATTGAAAAAATAAAAAAATATTAAAGGTGGTGTGCCACCATGCCCAGCTACTTCTTAATTTTTAGAATCCACTTCTTGGTTTTTGTTTTTTTTTGACCTGGAATACAGTTGGGCAGTCCACATGGATTCCAAAAAGCAGTGCTTAGGGCCAAAGTGGCTGAGCTTTTCACATAATTTGGGGTATAGTCTAATAGAGGCAGTCTTATTGGTAGTTACAGAAAGAGCTAGACCATTTGGACATTTGCAACTGAGATCTGGTGCAGAGTTGAGACAGCTAAAGGTCCAAGGAAGGCAGAATAAGGATAACTCTGAAAAATAATTGTTGTCAAAGAAGGTTCAGTTCAAAGGAATCAGTTGCTTAGTTAAAGCACATCTCCTGAATTCTTCAGTGAGGTCAGCCTTTTGCCATGCTCATTTGTCTCTGTCTGTCTGTCCATCTGGACACAGGGTTTCATGTAACCCACACTGCTCTCAAACTTGCCTTGTAAATGAAGATGCCCTTGAGTTTCTGGTCTTCCTACTTTCACCTCCCAAGTTCTGGGATCACAGGTGTGCATCATCACACCCTGCTGCCTTGCTTTTTAGGAGCCTTGAAACTCAAGATAATCCCTAGGCCTTTGCAAAGGTGACTTAAGCCCCTGTGTTGGCAAGGGGCATACTTCCTGTTCTCTACACTTCTGACACTGCCATCGAAGTCTTAATTCCTGTGTGTCATAGGACCACATGAGGTTGTAGTTATTTAGGAAGTCACAGGGTGTTCTCTGGGTTGATCTTTGTAGCTTTGGGCATGAATGACATATAGACTGTTGGACAGCAATAAATTTCGCCTTTTCTATTTATTGTTACAATATTAAAATAGATATGCATATTCTAAAAACTATAGTGTGCAAATTTTAAGTGTACCAGACAGTGAGCTTTGGTGAGTAGATATATTGCCTTGGCCCAGGCCCCCTCCTTATAAGCATAATAGTTTCAAACTGTTAGGGATAGAAAGTTTCATTGATGCATAGAAAAAGGCCAGATTAAACCAAATTACAGTCCAACAGAGGCAAGTTCGTTGCGTTGGTCCCAGGCGGTCCCACCAGCCCCCAGGACCAGGGGTTGGGGGAGACTCACGCTGGGGCTGGTGCAGGGGGATTTTATAGGTCTCAGGGCAGGGGGCTGATGTGTGGCCAGAGAACTAGACTGATGCCCAAGAAAGTTCATGACTGGACCCCTGGGGGCAGGTACTCAAGTGGAATACGTGAGTTCTCCAGAGGGCAGAGCTGAGTTTTTCTGCCTTTCCCGCCAGGTCTTTGTTCTGTTCTGCTATTTGCAGCATGGGTGAGGGAAGGGAGCACAGGGGAGGAGGGAACCTAAGGCAAGAGAGTGCTGTGGCAGGCAGGGTCTTTTCTCCTGCCTAACATCCCGACCTCTTGACCTCTTCCAGTATATGGGCACTGCCTCAGATCTGGCTTCTTCAGGCTGGCAGGGGGTGTCGTGCGGAGGGGATGGTCGTGATCCAGTGGGCCGGTACTCTGGGCTTAAGGATGCAGGAGCATTTGGTTGATAGTCCCATAATAGGGGCAGGGTCCCATAATAGGGGCAAACCATGTAAAAAGGAGACTCTGGCACCAGGGAGAGGAAGAGGGAGAGGAAGGGGGCTGGTCGCATCATCTGAGGTCCTCTGCCAGTCTCTGGAGTGACTCAAACTGGGTTTCCACCAGGCCAGATTTGTTGATGTAATAACAGCCTTCCCCCAGGAATAGGCAGGTGCACCCTTTGTCAGCTTTGAGGGGGTCCAGTGCAATGAAAGAGGAAGTGAGGTCACTGACTGACAGCTCTTGGAAGGAATGGACATCTGTGTGTCCCTTGGAATCCTGGGAGAGGGATTGGAAAGATTTTAGTAAAAGTTCTGAGCCAGCCGTGGTCATGCACGCCTTTAATCCTAGCACTTGGGAGGCAGAGGCAGGTGGATCTCTGTGAGTTCAAGGCCAGCCTGGTCTACATAGTGAGTTCCAGGACAGCCAGAGCTACAGGGAGACACTGTCTCAAAAAACCAAAAAGAAAAAGTTCTGGTACCCAGGGTTCCAGGATGAAAGCCAGGATAACCATGACAATAGGTCCTAGGGAGGCATCAGTTATGAGTCCCAAATATTTCTGACAGGTTTTTATAGATAGCACAGCAGATCTCATCTATTTATAAGATGTTTTCCAGCATGTCACAGTAGGTCTCTCACCTATCTCTCAGGTAATAGGGTATAAATTATTTTATTACTCTTAAGATTTTACTTTCCTGTTGAGGTGTTTAAAACCATACTGATAGCTCAGGTAAATTAATTTAGTTTTGGTGTTAAGGTCATTTAAGGTTCTGGTCCTCAGGGGTCACTTGGGCCTGGCTCCTTTCTTTTACCAGTTCCATCTATGTGAGGACAAAATCAGGCCTTGCTTGACCAGGGCTTGCCTTTGAAGCATGAGGAAATTCTACTCTATACCAACATTCCTCCTTTGACTGGACACTGGCTGTATAAAGTCCCTTAAGTGACTCTTCAAGACCTCCCTGGCCTGGGACGACTGGTAACTCACTGCCATAGGCCATGTAGAGAGATACCCATAGAGACCCTTAGGACTTAAGTTGAATTTAGAGGGCAAGAGCCAAAAGGTTGTCCCTTCCAACCTCTTTGGCCAAATCAGATTAGCTTTAAGTATAGTTGTTAAACCTCCAAGAGGGTCAGTTGTATGAATTTGGTATTTTAATTACTATATAATATGTAAATAAAGCTTGAACATTGGCTGAAGCATTCTTTTTATAATTTTTTATTGTTATTAAACTTTTTCCATACATCATATATCATTTCTCAATTGAATTTAGAGTCACTTCCCTTTTCATGCCCCCCCCCCACCTGAGTTCCTGCACTCTGCCATACATGTCTTGTATCTTTTGCTGAGTCCTTCCAGAGTTTTTTTTTTTTTCAAAGCAGAGGTTTAATGTTTTGGGGAGAACTTCACTGATTCAGTCTTTTTTTTCTTTCTAGTTCTTTTGTTGTTGTTCTCTCTAACTTGCATGCATACACACACACACACACACACACACACACACATATTACACATCACCTGAATTGAAGGATTTTCTTTTCTTTTCTTTTTGGCTAAAAGATGTCATGTTTTCCTTAAGGAAGTATTTGAAAGGCTCCTCCTTGGCAAGCCCTTGTGCTCCACACTGGGGTCTTTCCCTCCCATGGTCACCAAATGAGGTTCAGTAAGCACGTGTCTTGTCTTGATCTTCCTGTAGTGGCCTCCATGATGCAGCCTGGGTAGTCCAACAGTGGCAGTCTATACTCTGAAGAGGCTGAAATCCCAGTAGCTACTATGTCCACAAGCTGGATATCTCAGCAGTCCCCATCTGGCATTAAAGGTTTGGAGGATTCTTGGAGAGACATGAGTCTTCAGTCCATATTGGATGGTTAAAAAGCTGTGTCTCTAGCACTTGGGAGGCAGAGGCAGGCGGATCTTTGTGAGTTCAAGGCCAGCCTGGTCTATGTAGTGAGTTCCAGGACAGCTGAAGCTACAGGGAGGCCCTGTCTTGAAAAGACCAAAAAATAAGAAAATTGGCTTGTATTTTCTCTAAGGTAACTCACCATTTAAAAGTTCTATGAGTTATCCATTTGTTAAGAAAGTTTGTCTTTCAGCAAAGATACACTTCATCTTATCATGAATTTTTTTTTTAAGTGATGAGGACTTAAGAAATGACCTCCATCTTTAAAATAATCAGGAATTCAGGGCTGGAGAGATGGCCTAGCGGTTAAGAGCGCCGACCGCTCTTACAGAGGACCTGGGTTCGATCCCCAGCACCCACATGGTGGCCGAGAACCATCTGAAACTCCAATTCCAGAACTCCAGTTCCGGGGGAATCTGACACCATCTTCTGACCTCCGCGGTCTTGCATGACACGGGTGCACAGACCTGCATGCAGACAGTACATTCCTACACATACATAAATAAATAAAATTAAAAAAAATAATCAGGATTTTACTGATGCAGTGTGGCAGATTTTGCCACACAGGTCACTATTGTAGTTCATAGGGTTCACAGCTGGGTAAGACTGCTGTTGAGATTGCTTTGCCTCTGTACTCTTCACAGAAACTTCCAGTACTTTCAAGCAGCAGGAAGTACGCTTCCTAGATTTTTCCATGTTCTATAACCAATGTGTTTACCGTCTGGCAATTGGGGCACCCTGGCATTTTTTGAATGGATTTAACATCTGTTTCACAGGAGGAAAAACATTTGTCGTATTGCAAATCTAGACAAGAATTATGTTTGGGAAGCTTGCAAAGCTCAAAGGTAAACCTACTAATATTTTTTCGCTAAATGGACATAGTATCAAACTATCCTCTGCATTAATATCCCTCTATGGTAGATTAGTGCTAGTGCAGCTCTGAGAGTTGCACAGAGTTGCTGTGTGCAATAGATGGTGGTTAGCACAGAAACTGACAACTAATGAAAGTGCAGAGAACTGTTAGTGGAATGCTTAGCCACAAAGGGTACAACTATATCACACCTTCTTCCCAAGCCTCAGGGACCATTGCTGAAGAAAGGGTGGAAAGATTTTAAGATCCAGAGCTTGGAAAGGACCAGAGTGAAAATATCCTCTGGACATGACAGGACCACTATGAACTCATAGAAGCTGTGGTTTTCTGCACAAGATCAAGTCAGTGAACAGTCTAGCATAGAGTGTTAAAGGGTTCATAAGCCCCCATTCATATTGAAAGAGCTGTGGACAGTTGATGATGCAAAATTGAGGGGGTGAAGGAACTAGCAGTAGATCTGGGGGGACTTACGGGGAAGAATGGGAGGAGTATATATGATTAAAATATATTGCATGAAATACTCAAAAAAATTAATAAAAATGTGATCTTTAAAATCAAATCATAGCTTAGAAATATAGTCAACTGTAAAGAATAGATTCAAAAATGAGGAACAGTAAGAATGCATGGTAGATGTTTTACTCAGTGATTTCACTTGAGCTTTAGCAACTTTAAAATCTGCCCCTTGTTGCCATTTTCGAACAAGAAATGAGGCTTAATAAGTGACATATCAAAGAGGTAGACCCAGATCTACTGAACATAGTCCATAAAGTGAGAGCTTAAAGTAGCAATTCCTATCGGGTCCTGGTACAGTTCTACTGTTGTTAATCCATTGTGAGACCCTCTGAGATGCTAACCCGACCTAAACCCACCCAGTTATCAGATTTCTCATTCCTTGGTACATTTTGGCTTGAATGTTTCTGTGGGGAGTAAGATCTTGCTTTGTGATCACAGACATAGAAATAGAAGGGCATTTGGGGTTGTACTGTTCTGTCAAAAATTAAGTGAATATTGGGTATTTGTTTCTATAAATTAATTTGAGATCTTTTTTTGTATATTTGAAACACACACACTAAGTAAGTCTCCTCTAGTTTTACTGAAAATAGGAGTGTTTTACCTCTCATCCACCTGTGCCCCTTTTCTAAGCCTAGGGAACAACCTGCGGAAGAGGGGGCGTGGTAGAATGTAAGGGCTGCGATTGGGGTGAATGGTGAAACTACAGCAATGTAGTCTGGACACTCATTTGATCAACTTGATTGAACAAACAACCTGTCA
>VZQC01007525.1:475575-486174 GCA_009823505.1 Rhizomys pruinosus
TTTTTCTTTCCCCTCCCTATTTTTTAATATCTTTATTATTTTTAGGAGTTTTTTTGTGGAGTTTTTTTTTTTTTTTTAGCATCGCTTAGGTAAACTATCATATTATCGGCAAAAAGGGATAGTTTGACTTCCTCTTTTCCAATTAGTACTCCTTTAATTTCTTTTTCTTTCCTTATTGCCCTAGCCAGTGTTTCAAGCACTATATTGAAGAGGAGTAGCAACAGGGGCAGCCTTGCCGAGTTCCTACCTTTAAGGGGAATACTTCTAACTTTTCTCCATTTAGGATGATGTTGGCTGTGTGTTTCTTGTATATGGCTTTGATTATGTTGAGGAATGATTCCTCCAGTCCAATTCCCTCCAGGACTTTAAGCATGAAAGGATGCTGGATTTTGTTTAAGGTATACAGTTTTGACCCTGGAATAGTTCCCACAGCAAAAAGCTAGCTAAAGGGTGTTTGTGTAGGTAGGGCAGGTGCACAGGTCAGGCACCCACAGAAAATGGAGGGGCAGGCACACAGAAAGTGGCTGGTCCTGGAGCAGTGGACTGAGGGCATGGGCGCAGCTAGAAGGAAAACAAAGTAATAGGTGCATGGCCCTGGATGCCTGTGGGGGGTGGAAGGAGGGTCAGAGGAAGAGCCACAGAGCTGGGACAGAGGGATGAACAGGATGGGCCCAGGCACCCAGGTGCAGGAAAGGCAGCAGAGTGAGAGAGCCCATGGCTAAGAAAGGGGGAGGGGGAGTGGGAGGGGGAGGGAAGGACAGGAACACAGACACAATGAAACCTGTCCTGAAGGGAATGTCTCCCCTCTGCTCTTATGTTCTGGCAGAAATTTTGTAGGTTGTTTTGAGCAAGGTCGTTGCAAGTTACATAAATTTAGTTTTGGCTGGGAGTCAGCTGGGGGCTGCCTGTAGCAAAGCTTGAGCTGGGGGCCAAGCATCGCAGCATGGTGTCCTCTGCTGGGATCAGAGGCCAGGATGGAGCCTGCAATCAAAGCAGAACATCCTTTGCAGAGATTGGATGCTGACCCCCGGGTGGGGGATAGAATGTCTCCTGATCTGCCGAGGCTCCCAGAAAAACAGAGGTGGTGTGTCCTGGTGTGCATGACTTAGGAGAACATATTCTGGGGGGCCAAGGTCTGGGAAGGCAGGGGCTGGGGACAGACAGCTTACCCTGGATGGAAAGTTGGTCCAGTCAGGTGGCTGGAACAGCTTGAGTCAGGGCTTAGCCCAGGAGCCTGGGAGACTTAGTTCCAGCTGGGTTTCGGCACCAAATATAAAGTTTCATGGACACATAGAAAAAGGGAGGTCCTGACTTTGTCCTCAAATGGATGGAACTGGTAAATGAAAAGCCAAAAGGAGCCAGGGGCTCCCTCCCCTTCCCCCCACCAAAAAAAACCACCTGAGGACCAGATCCTCAACTGACCTTGAGAAAACAAAAACCTTGGTTAATCTGGGCTAACAGATTAACTGTCCAACAGGAAAGTATAACCAGAAATAAATAATTAGTAAGGCCTGAGAAAGACAAATTTGAGGAAATTCGGTGAAGACAGGAGTGTGAGTTGCCTTCAAGGAATTATCTTCCCTGTTGTCTCTTCCAAGGGGGGGGCTTGCCACCTAGTAAAAAAGAAAAAAGAAAAAAAACCTCTTCTTTCGTGCTGGATCTACTTAAATTTGTCCTAATATTTGGGGGGGGGCTTCAGTGGAATACTTAGTCATTTATTTCCATATTATATAATAAACAGGCCAAACTATTTATGGAAATAAATGACTTTCTAATGTTTATTTAGAAGGTAAATGAAAAGATACTATTTATTTGCTATTTGCTGGTTTACTTATTGAGACAGGATCTCCTTATTAGTTAGTTTTCTGTTGTGTGACAGAATGCCACAACCAAGACTACTTACAGAGAGAAGAATTTATCTGAGCTTATGACTTGGGAGGGGCGAGAGTCCGTCATGACAGGGGAGGCATGACAAGAGAGCTCACATCCTGAAGGGCAGACATGAAGCAGAGAGAGATACAAATGGGCTGTNCCATCCTTCAAAGACATGAGACACAGCTTTTCAACCTTCCAATATGGACTGAAGACTCATGTCTCTCCAAGAATCCTCCAAACCTTCCGTGCCAGATGGGGACTGCTAAGACATCCAGCTTGTGGACTGGGGATTCAGCCTCTTTAGAGTATTGATTGACATTGTTGGACTATGGACTACCCAGGCTGTATCATAGAGACCAGTACAGGAGGATCAAGACAGGATGTGGTGCTTACTGGACCTCATTTGGTGACCATGGGAAGGGAAAACCTCAGTATGGAGTACAAGGGCAGAATTGATGGTTATTTGGGCTTGCCAAGGAGGAGCCTTCAAACATGACATCTTTCAGCCTATTAAAAATGAAATCATAAGATGAAGATGCTATGACATGCATATATGCATATTTTAGAGTGATGCAGATTGGAAGGAACAACAACAACAAAAAGACTGGTTGGTCAAAGAACTGACTGAAACAGTGAACTTCTCAAAACAGTAAACTTCTGCATCGGAAATTTTAAAAGAGACTGAAAAAAAGATGAAAAATATGTTGGGCAGAATGTATGAGCTCTGGTGGGATGGGAGGGGGAAAGGAAGGGGGAATGGGTCGAGACTTGTGTATTAGTCACTTTTCTGTTGCTATGATAAAACCACCATGACCAAGGGAACTCATAAAAGGAAGAGTTTATTTGAGTTTACGATTGACGGTTCCAGGGAATTAGTCCATTGTGGTGGGAGGCGTGACGGCAGAAGCTGGAGCAGAAAGCTGAGGCTCACATCTTCCAATGAGCACAGGAAGCAGAAAGAGGGCCACTGGAGACTAGCAAAACAGCACTACCAACTGGGGACAAAATGTCTGAATACTTGAAGCCTATGGGGGATACTGTTACTCAAACCACCACAACTTGACTGGAAATTTTGTATGAAATGCACAAAGCTTCAATAAAAATTGGTTTTGAAAAAAAATTAATTCAGATTAAACTGAATTACAGTCCAACAGAGGCAAATTCATTGGGTTGGTCCTGCCAGCCTCCAGGACCAAGGCTGGAGGAGACATGTGCTGGGTCTGGTGCAGGGGAATTTTATAGGTCTCTGAGGGCAGGGAGCTGATGTATGGCCAGAGAGTTGGACCAATGCCCCAGTAAGACCCCTGGGGGTGAGTACGTGAGTGGGCTATGTGAGTTCTCCAGAGGGCAGAGCTGAGTTTTCCTGTGTTTTCCACCAGGTCTTTGTTCTGTTCTGCTCTTTGCAGAGGGGGCATGGGAAGGGAGCACTGGGAAAAAGGGCACCTAAGGCAGGAGAGTATTGTGACAGCCAGAGGCTTTTCTCTGGCCTAACATTGGATCCAGCCTTCTGTACCCTAAGGAAGGAAGCAGGAGTTCCAAGAGCCAGCAGGTCTTGTGCTAGAGGATTAGGACAGGCTGATGACATTGCTGATTTGGAATCTAAGTTGACAGGAGAGTGTCAGAAGCTCATTCTCAAGTGAAGTAATAGGCATTGGGGGTGATGAAATGGTGAGAAGGATATGGAGGAACATTAATTCCTCCCAGATATTTGCTATACCTAAACACTTGTAATTTTGTTCTCATTTAAGTGTTATATCTAATCACTGATGGTGTTTATAATTCCTATTTAATATGTGAAGAAGACTGGTTGGCTCTCTGTGTTTGCAGGATCCACATCTGCCAATCAGCTGTTCATTGGATCAGAAATAATAAAAAGTTGAATCTTTTCTGAGCTTATATAGACTTTTCTCCCTTGTCTTTAGTCACTAAATGACATAGTAAAACAAATATTATGCATGTTTGCATTATATTTTATTTATTTATTTATTTATTTATTTATTTATTTATTTATTTATCTCCTTTTTTTGAGACTGGTTCTCCCTATAGCCCCAGCTGTCCTGGAACTTGCTATGTAGACCTGGCTGGCCTTGAACTCACAAAGATCCACCTGCCTCTACCTCCCAAGTGCTAGGATTAAAGGTGTGCACCAACCTGCTCAGCTATATTAGGTGTTATAAGTAACCTAGAGATGATCTAAACAATATGGGTTAGTATATGTTGGGTCGTATTTTGGTCCCCAGCACTGCAAAAAAATACATGGGGAGGTGTGCCAGGTGTGGTGGCATACATCTTTAATCCTAGCACTTGGGAGGCAGAGACAGGCGGATCTTTGTGAGTTCAAGGCCAGCCTGGTCTACAGAGTGAGTTCAAGGACAGCTGGGGCTACAAGGAGACCCTGTCTCAAAAAGACAAAAAAAGAAAAAAAAAATAGGGAGGTGTGCATTTGTTGTATACAAATACTGTACTATTTGATTTATGCTGCTTGAATATATACAGATTTTGGTTCTTTGGGATTCTGGAGCCAATTCCTCATAGATACTAAGGGATGACTTTATTCTTTATTAAGTTCGACATTACTTTATGATGTAGTTGTTTTTGTTATTCTTGTTTTAAAATGAGAAAGTAGACTTAGAAAACCTTACTTAGGGGCTGGAGAGATGGCCTAGTGGTTAAGAGCACCGAATACTCTTGCAGAGGACCCGGGTTCGATTTCCAGCACCCACATGGTGGCTGAGAACTGTCTTTAACTCCAGTTCCAGGGGAATCCAACACCCTCTTCTGACCTCCTCGGCATAGCACCACATGGGTGCACAAACCTACATGCAGACAGTATATTCATACACATAAAAAAAAGTAAATAAAAAATTTAAAAAAAGAAAAAAAAGAAAACCTTACTAAACTACTATTACTACATGTTGAGCAGGGATTTGACTGAATCCCAGCTCATCCCATTAGAATGGTGTTTTTCCCAAACTGTGGGTCCTATACCCATGACATCAGCCTCACTGGGAGTTTGTTAGAAACACAGACTGTCTCTCTTCCAGCCTAGTCAGTCAGAAGCTCAGGATAACATCCAGCAGTCTGCTTTAACAATCTCTCTGGGTGATTCTGCTGCATGTTTTAGTATGGAGAACAGTTTTTAGGCATGGCTGTACATGAGAATCTGCTAGGGAGCTTTTAAAGCATCAAGGCCTAAGCCATACCTGAGAATGACTGGACCAGGCTCTGAAAGGAGAGCTTAGCATCTGTGTATTTTTTATGCTTTTATTGATGTTTTGTGTATTTAAGACATCATTTCTCAGTTCAGTTTAGACATATTTCCCTTTCCCTTCCCCCCCACCACCCTACCCCAGATCATGTACTCTGCCATAAGTATCCTGCATCTTTCTCTCAGTCTTTTTTTATGTTTAGGAATTCACATTTTCCTCCTTTCATTTTATATTACTCTAAAATATGCATACATACTTTCCACACATATAATTACATAGTCTGAGAGTAAGTGGTGGGTCCATTCTAGAGACTGTTAAGAGATTTACATTATACAACATAGTTGCTTTCAGATAAACAGAAATATAACAGTAATGTTGTTCAGCTTCCCTTTCGTCTGGGGATTTGGTGTTAGCATCCACAAATGAGGGAAACCATTTGTCGCTTGTTTTTCTGGGACTGTGTTACTTCACTTAGCATGATGGCTTCGAGTTCCATCCATTTACCTGCACAACTGGCGGTATTTTTCTTTTTCAGTTTTAGAGGTGCTTCTACTGTACAGCTAAAGTTGAGAAGCAGTTGGTTTAGTATCCATGTGTTTAAACAGAGCATCATGGTACAAGCAGTACTACTGCCAAGGTGAAAAAGCCAGTACCCAGGCAGCCACAAAGCCAGAGTATACCTCACCATTCTGGAAAGGGTATGGGAGGACTCCCCAGAAGAAGGGAGTGGCTCTCTTTGGACTTCCTCTCATATACGCTTTTCAGTCCTGGTTTTCTTTGCCTCCACCTTGAACATAGCCATTGTACAGATTGAGCAAATTTGGGAAGGTTATTGGAATAAGATGTGGTACACATGGCAGTAATCCCAGCACCTGGGAGGCTGAAACAGGAGGGATGCCATGAGCTTGAGGCTGGGGACACAGCGAGACCCTCTCTCAGCAAGCCAACATACTGGGTCTGGAGAGATGGCCTAGCGGTTGGGAGCGCCGACCGCTCTTGCAGAGGACCCGGGTTTGATCCCCAGCACCCACATGGTGGCCAAGAGCCGCCTGGAACTCCAATTCTAGGAGAACTCCAGTTCCAGGGGAATCCGAGACCCTCTTCTGACCTCCGCGGCATTGCACGACACGGGTGCACAGACCTGCATGCAGACAGTACATTGATACACATACCGAAATAAATAAAATAAAATAAAAATAAATAAAAAATAAAAAAAATAAAAAAAGAAAGCCAACATACCAATAAAATAAAATTCACCTGTTTATTTGATTTTAAAGCTAGAGACATATGGTTCCCCCAGAAACTTTGAATTTCAATAATGGTTCTTACCAGTACCATAAATAATTGACTATCAACTCATTAAAATTCTAGTAGGAGTAAATACCAAAAAAAAAAAAAAAAAATTCTAGTAGGAGAGTGCTTCAGGCTAATAAAATTCATTTCAAAATGAGCTTTTAAAACTGTGTTGCTGCATCCCAAGGATAACAGGAAGTTATTCCAACCAACAGCAAATCAGCTAAGTACGAGATTGTGCTGCTTTGTTAACACAAAGTGGTTGTTTGCTTGCTCAGTATTCCTATTTTCAATGGGTTGTACTGGAAAAGGCTCTATTTCAAAGGCACACATTGGTCTGAATGTTGCCTTGGGAAATGTTACTGCATCAAGATGGGAATGGGGTGGCTCCAACACCAGCACTCAGCCTTCTGGGTAGGCCACCTCAGGGATTCGTCCTTGGCCAAGGCTTGTTTTCTTTCTTTCTTTCTTTCTTTCTTTCTTTCTTTCTTTCTTTCTTTCTTTCTTTCTTTCTTTCTTTCTTTCTTTCTTTTTAAGGTTTGTTTTCTAAAGCAAACAATTTCTAGTCATTGTTGATTAACATGCAGTTATGGGAAATATTACAGAGAGAGCCTGCATACCTAGTTTCTTCCAAAACTATAGTGCAGTATCGAAACCAGCATGTAAACGTTAGTGCAGTCAAGATAGAGAACCTGTCCATCACCACAGGGACCCTCCTCCAGATACCCTTCATAGCTGTCTATTTCCTCTTACCCTTGCCTCCTCAATCCCTGGTGAGCATAGTGCTTTTAGCCATCGGTTCTCATGGGTACTTGCAAGATAAAACTGGGTCCCTGATTTTAAAGCAAGGGAAAATAAATGTACATATGTAAAGTACTGTGTAATAAAGGATAATTGCATAGGAAAATTAAAACTTCAGAATTTTAGGTGATAAAGAAAGGATTCCTTTTAGAATTCAATTCAGCATTAACTCTTGAGTATATGGTATCATCAGAAATTATCTCTTGTCATTAGTGTTGGTGATGCTCTATGTACATTCCTCTGGTTTCAATCTGGCTATGTTTCAGTAGCAGTAGTATCTGATCAAGTCCATGGCCATCTCATTTATTCTCCACTACTTCTTACATTGGGATGAACCCAGAGGTCTCTTCTCAGCCACTATAGGATCATCAGTGATCAAAAGGTGGAAGCTAGAGATGAGTTATCTGGCTTTTCTTCAAATAGATGTTCTTGAAATGTTTGCTGAACAGTTAAACAGGAGATAGAGATGCTATGTGGAGGAAGAGGGGAGCTGGAGACCTTGGGTGTCTGACCCAGTGAAACTCAACCCTGATTGGATTCACATCTTCCTTTTTTTTTTTTTTTTGGTCTTTTCAAGACAGGGTCTCCCTGTAGTCCCAGCTGTCCTGGAACTCGCTCTGTAAACCAGGCTGGCCTTGAACTCACAAAGATCCACCTGCCTCTGCCTCCCAAGTGCCAGGATTAAAGGCATGCACCACCACGCCCGGCTGCATCTTCCATTTTTACATCTGCCCCAGAGTAGCTAAATTTGAAGGGGAAAAAAAATCACAGGAATGAGCTACCAGGCTTCTTGTTCAGTGCTGTAGAGTAGGATAGCAATCAACATGTGTAGTTATTGACTACCTAAAGTGTGCTATGTGACTGAAGAACTGAACTTATACTTTGTTTGTTTGTTTGAGATACCCAGGGGCTTTGCACATGCTAGGCAAGCACTTTACCACTGAGTTATATCCACAGCCATGAACTTGTATTTAATTTTAATTATTTTACTTTTTGGGGTCTTTTTTGAGGCATGGTCTCCCTATAGCTCCAGCTGTCCTGGAACTCACTATGTAGACCAGGCTGGCCTTGAGCTCACAGACATCCACCTGCCTCTGCCTTCCAAGTGCTAGGATTAAAGGCATGTGCCACCATGCCTGGCCATTATTTTACATTTTACATTCATGGCTGCCAAGTGGATAGAACAGAGAATTCAGGTTACCCATGTTGGGCTGTTTATCAGTGGGGGCCATACTGAACTACTTAGAACAATCTAGGAGTGACGGACACTATGGTTTACCCCAATTATCCATCCAGCACAAGTTTGTAAGAGTAAACATTTCCAAACCATCAGTTTGAGAAAGAAGCCTATAATGAGCTTGCTTGGGTAGTCACCACATCTATGCCTACTTGGCTCAGTGCTTGGCTGTCAGTCACCACATCTATGCCTGTTTCATTCTTCTCAGATGAGTTACAATTTCACTTCTGCTCTTGCACATTTTCAGGCTTATGGGTCCAGGATAGATTTGTTCCCTGTGTCCATCACTGGGTCAGAGCACCAAGAACAAGGAGTAGTGTTTCTTCTGAAATACTATAATTGACGCTGGGTGTTGTGGCACTCGCCTTTAATCTAGGCTGGGGCTACAGGGAGACACTATTCCCCAAACAAATTTAAAAAGGTATACTTGAAAGTGTGGATGTTAGAGTCAAGTTCTTGGATTAGACTCAGCTTTCATTTTATTTCTTTCTTTCTGTGTCCATGTGTGTACATGTGAACACGTATATGCACATATGTGTGGCAGTCAGAAGACAACTTGCAGGAAGGAGTAGTTGGTTTTCTCCTTCCACTATGTCAGTCCCAGGGATTACAAGTTACAAGTAAATCATCAGGCTTGGCAGATAGCAAGCATCTTTACTCGCTGAACCACTGCACCAGGTCAGCTTTTCCACTTTTTTTTTTTTAATTAGTTTTTATTGATGCTTTGTGCATTTCATACATTTTTTCCAATTCAGTTCAGGCTTATTTCCCTTTCCCTCCCCCCCCACCCCCACCCCATCCCAGATCATGCATTCTGCCATAACTGTCCTGCAATCTTTCTCTCAGTTGTTTTTTTTTTTCATTTTTAGCTATAAGTGATAATCCATGAGTACAAGCATCCTTCATGCAAAACCTATCTGCAGGCTGTTGTGCAGCTTTTCCACTTTTAAGAGTGCTACTTAAAACAAGTTAATCTGTCTGTGTGGTTTCTTCACTTGTAAAATGGGGCATGGAATAGTAACTTTATCATCATAGGGTTGTTGAGTCCAATAAATTCATGCAGTACACTTAATCCATAGTGGTTTTGGTTTGTGTAACAGTGTGTGTGTGTGTGTGTGTGTGTGTGTGTGTGTGTGTGTGTGTGTGTTTTGAGACAGTGTTGCATGTAGCCAAGGCTGGCGTCTGACTAGCTGTGGTGCGGAGGATCTTGAACTCTGGTCTTCCTGTCCCACTATGCCCAGCTGCACTTAATTCATGGTAACTGCTTGATTGTCACCTCTATTATGATGCTGCTGTTGCCCAAGACCCTCATCTACAAGATTTTCTGTAAAGGAAATGTCCTGAAGTTGTGGCACTTACCTATGCCCATAAAGGGGCAGTCTGAGAACATGTATGCCTATGAAATGGCCTGCTGGTTTTAAAGCTTCAAGGTGATGTATGTGGGTAGTTGTGGCTGTGTTTGACACCTTTCCCTCCTCCCTCCCCTTCTCTGATTGAACACTTTCAAAAGTCCTCAGGTTTGCCTTACATGTGAGGCAGACAGGTTATTACCAGGGTGTGGTGTGGGCTGTACAGAGCGAGAGGCTCTGGTCCAGTTCAGGTAGGTACATTGTTGTTGGTGTGGGTGCTGAGGGCTGCATCTGTCCAGGTATTCTAGGCTTTTATTTTTTAACTTTTCACAGCACAAATTTGTACTAGTGGAACTTGAGGTAGAGACTAGAACTTAAAAGTGTTTTAAGCAAAGAAAGACCTGAATTGTTCTGCTTGCTCCCCGGTCACTAACTTCATGCCTGCCTTGCAGCTCTGTAAGTGCATTTTGGAGCCACTAGGTAAAACATGGTAGCTGAAACTGGGCAGACCTAGAGATATCTCAAAAGACGACATCACGAGCTTTGCAAGAAAATGGCTGGAGCTAGAGGACATCATGCCGAGTGAAGTAACACAGTCCCAGAAAAACAAACGACAAATGGTATCCCTCATCTGTGGATGCTAGTGCCAATTACCCAGTTGTAAGTATTTCTTGTGTAGGGCCCCCTGAGCTTTTGTCCAAAGCAGTTGGGCGTAATGCATATTGGAAACAACAACAACAACAGAAAATACTGCATCAAAGAACTGACTGAAACAGTGAACTTCTGCTCAAAACAGTCAACGTCCCCATGGAAAATATTGAGAAAGACTAAGAGA
>VZQC01007525.1:487271-555063 GCA_009823505.1 Rhizomys pruinosus
GTCTTCCAAGGGTTCTCCACACTGCTTTCCATAGTGGCTGTATGAGTTTACATTCCCACCAGCAGTGGATGAGTGTTCCCCTTTCCCCACAACCTCTCCAGCACTTGGTATCATTTGTTTTCTTGATCCTAGCCAGTCTTATTGGAGTAAGATGATATCTTAAAGTGGTGTTGATTTGCATTTCCTTAATGATTAGTGATGTTGAACACTTCTTAAGGTGTTTCTCAGCCATCTCTAATTCCTCACTTGTGAAGTCTCTGTTCAGCTCTTTGCTCCATCTATTGAGTGGGTCAACTAAAGCTGATTTCTATGGGTTAGTATTCTTAAACAGAATATAGCTAATTTTTGTGAACCAGTTGTACCAGAATGGAATAAGATACTGTAAATTGAACAATCATGACTCATTTAATCTTTAATTTAGAAAGCCCTTTGGGGCCTCACACTGAGTGGGGTGGGGATATGGAACTACATGGATATTTTATGGGCATTTTGGGGGTAGTTGGTATTTCTTCATCCTTACTTGTAGATATTTGAATGTCAAATACACAGGAGTATATGGCATCCTTTTTTTCTTTGTAATTCTGAGGTACTAAGATTGATATCAGAGCAAACATGATAGAACCAAAATGAAACTTGAGGCTTGCATGTCTCAGTGCTCTTCTGAGGAGCTTGTGTATATTTGGCAGCAGTTGACTTCTTTCAGAAAATTAAATGTTTCACCATCTTTAGAATAATTGGTATCCAAAATCTCGTTCACTTTTTTTTTTTTTTTTTCTCTCCCCTAAATTATTGTGCCTTTGGCCTGGGAGCTAGGATAGAATAGGCCTGGTTAGCTTTTTAGCACCCTGCTAAGCTTCTGTATCTTTTACTGTACTCTCTGACCCCTCCAGGGTCAGACTTGGGGACAGGCTCAGGTAACGGGCTGGTGTCAGCAGCACTGCAGCACAGCTTGGCAGGCACATGTGGAAGCTGTGGCTGCTGCCTCTGACTCGTTGGGCCTGGGTGAGGACATGTGGTAGGAAGTGATCGATTAGATCTCCTTGAGATGAATTGGTGCCAGTGGATAATACGTGTGTACAGCCAGACCCAGGGCATGTGCACAGCTATCTCTAGCACTCAGCAGACAAGGAAGAAGGAAAAACTGAAGATCATGTTTTCTGTCTTGTAGGTATGGATGGATTTTTAAAATCAGACGAGAGACAAAGATTAGCCAAAGAGAGACGAGAAGAAAGAGAAAAATGTCTGGGTAAGTTTTACATTTTGGCTATTGGTGTCTAAGAAAGTGGAAATATGATAGAGTCATTTCTAAAGGCCCTTAGAGAATTGACTGAATGGGAAGGGAACTAGGTAGATACTTGGTAGATACGTATAGAGAATCAGTGATTAAGTCACACAGTGACTGGCTTGATTACAAAAATTGTCTAATTCCCTCAACGGTTCACTCACTCAGGACACAGGGCAGGTCATCTAGGCACTATGCTTGGAGCTGTGGACAGTAGTTGCTGCCTCTCAGGTATTCACTGTGTGTACTCATTCACCTTCTCTTTGGGATATCCAGAAGGGTCATCCTCAAGAGAACTGAGAGCAGTGGCCTTCACTCATTTTCTGTGTTAGAACAGCGTGGCCATTTGAGAATGGCTTTAAAAAATTGTCACGGGCTAGAGAGATAGTTCAGTGGTTAAGAGCATTGGCTGCTCTTACAGAGGACCCAGGATTGTTTCCCAGAACCCACATGGCAACCGACAACTGTCCACAGCTCCAGTTCCAGGGGATCTGACATTCTCTTCTGACCTTCGTGGCTATTGCACATGGCTGCACTTACATACATGCAGGCAATACACTCATACACATAAAATAAAAATAACGAAATTAAAAAATTCTTTTTGGTGATGGGCCATGGAATACTATGAGGCAGGTAGATGAGGACTTCCCCCATTGACTTGAAATAAAGGAGAAGCTTTTGCATTCTTGTTTGGCCTCCTCCTGGGCAGTTCAGGTATCACCTTCTTCAGGGAAACTTTCCTTAGCCTAAGTAGAACTAAGTGCTTCTTAGTAAACGCCCTTAGTGCTAGGTACATGCATGCTCAGTGTACTTTCGAATGAACGTACCCTTAAGCTATCATTTCTCAAGCCGCTGTATGGCTTAGCTTTTATGTACAGGTTTGACTTAACGATGGCAATAATAGTCATAAGTCCTATGTGTAGAGCAGACTTACTGTGTGTTTCACATGCATTGCGTCATTGTTTTCACCCTATTGTTCTGTGACAAATATTAGTGTCCCCTTTTGACCGAGGAAGAAAGAAAGGCAGAAAGATGACATGGTTAAGGTGCCCCACATTATTCAACTAGTGGCAGAGCTGTCAGAACATGTAATCGCAATCCCAGCATTCTAGAAGCTCCCAGACTCCCACTTCTGTGCTCTTTCTGGACGAGGAGCTCTTGGAATGACACTTCTTTTCTGCTCCCATTCCTCAGCTGCTCGGGAACAGCAGATCCTAGAGAAACAGAAAAGAGCCAAGCTTCAGTACGAGAAGCAAATTGAGGAGCGATGGCGAAAGCTGGAGGAACAACGCCAGCGCGAGGACCAGAAGAGGGCTGCAGTGGAAGAGAAGAGGAAGCAGAAGCTCCGGGAAGAGGAGGTGAAGGCCTGGGAGCCCACCGCCCCAGCGGGTTCAGCAGCTCATATAGGGGGTGGGATTTGGGGCACCTGATGTGCTGCCCATCTCTGGGCTGTGAGAGAGAGCTGCGCTTCCGTCTTCTCCTGGTGACTTAGCATGCCTTCTTTCGGCACCATGACACAGCTGTTTAGTAGAAGTAGCACTGGCCAAGGAGCAGAGAGACATCCATTTGATTCAAGTGATACTGTATTTTGTGACCTGGGGAAAATGGTTAGCTTCTCTAGGTAATTGCTTGTCTCTGTGAGGGGTTGAATGTGGTGGTCTTCAAGGCTTCTTTTAGGCATAATCTTTTCTTTCTTTCTTTCTTTTTTTTTTTTTTTTTTTTTGTGAGAAGGGTCTCCCTGTAGTTCCAGCTGGCCTGGAGCTCAGTATGTAGACCAGGCTGGCCTTGAAGGCATAACCTTTTCTGACTAAAGTAAGACACAGGATTATTGCTAGGGAATGTGTAATAAAAAACTGAGCATCACTGCTGGGAGTCATAACATTGTCCTCTTACTGCTGGAAAATTAGTCTGCATTTGAATATGAAGATGCTTATGTATTTAAATTTTAGTATAGTTCCTTGCTTTAATCATCTTTTCTTTCCAGGTACCTTTTTAAAAAGAAATGGAATGCAATTGTCCCTACAGAGTCATTTATGACTAAACTTTGAAAGTGTATTTAGAAAGCATATTTGAGTTACAGATTTTCTTAACAATATATTTCAAGGATGTAATCATACCCTTGCATGAGGTGATGATCATTTTTTATTCATAAGATAGAATGACTGACTCATCTTTTAGGATGAACAATAATAGCAATTTGTTAATCTCCACTATAGGATACAGAGACTTTTGTATGAATTTATTTTTTTTAACCTCTAAATGCTCGTTACTCTCTCTCTCTCATATATATAATATATTATATATAAAGTATATATTTACCATTTCTTCTTTGTTTTTGATGTTTTTGAGACAGGGTCTCACTTTAGTCCCAGCTGCCCTGGAGCTCGCTCTAGAGGCCAGGCTGGCCTTGAACTCCCAAGTGCTGGGATTAAAGGCGTGTGCTACCATACCCAGCCATTTCTTCTTTTTTAATATGAAGAGGACATATGAACATTAGCATGCACTGAAATACACATAAGACACATTTTTTCCCACGAAGTACTCATTTTGGTGATTTGTTTTTCTTACCAAATGAGGATCTAAGCAAGGCCCCTAGCCATGATTCCCTGTCGCTGGCTTCAGTCTGATTGCTGTGGCTTCATTTGCTTTCATTTCAAATCCTAGCCCTGTCAGGAAGGAGCTGGTAGTTAGAGCAAGTCATATAACCCCTTAACTGTATTTCTCTGTCCTAAACAAAGTACGTGGAATAAAAAAGATGACTTTAGTAAAAGTGCCCAGTAAAAGCAATTAGCAAGAGCAATCATTGGAAATGTGAGATTTCTTCCAGTTATTGTAGCTGACTTTGCTGGGAAGCTTGGTCAAGAGGGAGCTTCAAGAAAGAAGATGGAAGAGTTTATATACGCTAACAAATAAGCCATGTGGAAGTAGAGACTGGTCACTATCCTTGGCTACATAGCCAGTTCAAGGCCAATCTAGGCTATATGAGACCCTGTCTCAAAAGTAAAAATAGGGGTTAAGAGAGATGGCTCAGTGGTTCATAGCACTGCTGGCTGGTCTTGTAGAGGACCTGCGTTTGGTTCCCAGTACCCACCTGACAGCTAACAACCATTTATAACTTCTGTTTCAGGGGCTCCAATCCCCTTTTAGCCACTGTAGGTATTCCATTACACACACGGTGCACTTGCATACATGCAGATAATATACTCATATGCATAAAAATAAAATAGAAAAGAGTAAATTTAAAAAGTTAAATTATAAAAAAACAACAACATAACAAAAGCCACATGGACCTGGTAACACAGGTCTATAATCCCAGCTACTAAGGCAGCTGAGGAAGAAGGATCACAAACTCATGGGCTGTCAGCCTGGGCAATTTAGTGAGAACCTGTTTTGAAAAAAATAATTTAAAAGGAGCTGAGGGTATATCTCAGTAGTAGAGCAATTGCCTAGCATGTGTGAGCCTCTACGTTCAGTCTTCAGCACTAGGGACATGGGAGTGTAGAGACCACTATGGGAGAGAAACACTGTTTTGGTAACTTAAGATAGATTTCTCAGTCAGTTATGATAACTCACACTTTAATCTCAGCACTCGGGAGGCAGAGGCAGACATAGCTCTTGTGAGGTCAAGGCCAGCCTGGTCTACATAGGAGTTCCAGAGCAGCTGGAGCTACAGGGAGATCTGTCCTCAAAATTTTTTTTCTGGGGCTGGAGAGATTGCTCAGTGGTTAAGAGCACTGGCTGCTTTTGCAGAGGACCCAGGTTTGATTCCCAGCACCCATGTGGCAGGTAAGAAGCGTCTGTACTCCAGTTCCACGAAAATCTGACACCTTCTTCTGACTCTGCAGGCATTGCACAACATAGGTGCACTTATCCACATGCAGGCAATATACTCATACACATAAAAATAATAAGTAAAATGTAAAGAATTCTATTCACAAGCTCTGCTTCTGATGAGTCACTGGGCTTACCAATTTTTTTTCCGATCCTTCATTCTTTGATGACTTAAACCTTGTCTCCTTCTTCCTTTGCCTTCCCATTTTAATTCTTGATATCCTGCTGGATTGCTGATTATGTTGAAAGCTTATCATTGCTTCTTCCAGGAAGGAATGCTGTAAAGTGTCACATTAGACTCTTCTTATGCTCTGAGGTCCACTTTGGAGGCAATTCCTGTGTATAATTTTGTTTTCTTAAATGTTATTGCTGGAAGAACATTAAATTAAGTAGTTAGACTTCTACTGCTTGCAGATGAGGGGATCTCATGCCAGATGGTTGGTCCTGAGACAGCTGCCTATTTAGTAGTTTGAATTCTGGATGTTTTTCTGTTGGTTTTCTGCTTTTTTTCCCCTTAATGTAGTAGAAGATACTATCTGACCATTGTTGTCATGAACATAAGCTGAACATGCTTTTCTCTTCTTCTTAGACACAACATGACATGGTTTTGACAGGGCAGTTCTGGACTGAGAGCTGGGCTTTGCCAAGTTGTGTAGCAGTCCAGGGAAGCAGAGGCCTGGCTTTGCCACCTGCTTCCATCTTCAGGGCCCCAGGAAATTCACGTACAGCTTAGGAACTTACAACACATAAGCTAACCAGTTAACCACATCAAGGTTTGTATACTGCTGATACAAAGGCTTAGTTTTTTCATGAGTGATATTTAGGGAAGTGGGATTGTCCTGCACAGACAGAGTTCCTCTCCAAAGGAAGCTATCTCGTAGTCAATCCCATGGTTCTAGGAGAGCTCAGTGAGGGCTGTTGCATAATTAGCACCTGGCTATATTGAGTCTTGATTTTCTTCTCAGTGCCAAATTTCTTTTTGTCATTCTCTGTCTCTTGTCCATAAAGAAAAAGCTTCACTAAGATTATTCATCATATATGGGCATTCTGCTTCTCCGGCCTATTAGAACGCATTGTTTAGCCTTACCTCTCTAGAGCCAACACTTAGGGGATTACAAGAGGTTGTTGGCCCCACTCCTCCATGTAGCTGTTCCCTGGCTTTATGTCCCCATTGTAGCCATGGTGTTCTCCCTAAATCCTTGTGTGTCTATGACAGAAGTGAGTGGTCTCAGCATCCCTCATTACCACATTAGCAGTTCAAGAAGCCCAGAACCAAGTACAAAATTATTCTGAAGCAAAACCACCAGTGATTCAGCTACATCAACACCAGATCCTCTGGGGTGACATACCCTCAACTTTAAGGCAGAGCTACCAGCCAGGCTCCTACTGGTCTTGAGAATTAGCAGCAGTGGAACACTGGCTGCAATTGTCCTTTGGAGTGGGTAATGTCCACTGTCCACTTGGACCCTGTCCTTAAATTAATTTTCTTTTTTAAAAAGAAAAGTCCACCTGTGTTGTGAAATGCCCATGGAGGTCAGAAGAAGGTGTCAGGCCGGGCGTGGTGGCTCACCCCTTTAATCCTAGCACTTGGGAGGCAGAGGCAGGCGGATCATTGTGAGTTCAAGACCAGCCTGGTCTACAGAGTGAGTTCCAGGACAGCTGGGGCTATAGGGAGACCCTGTCTCAAAAAGACCCCCCCCCAAAAAAAAAAGGGCCTGGAGAGATGGCTCGGTGGCTAAGAGCACCGACTGCTCTTGCAGAGGACCTGAGTTCGATTCTCAGCACCCACAAGGCGGCTAAGAACCTTTAAGCCAGGAATGGTAGCACACGCCTTTAATCCTAGCACTCAAGAGGCAGGCGGATTTCTGTGAGTTCAAGCCAGCCTGGTCTACAGAGTGAGTTCCAGGCCAGCTGGGGCTATAGGGAGACCCTGTCTAAAAAAAAAAAAAACCGGGCGTGGTGGCGCACCCCTTTAATCCTAGCACTCGGGAGGCAGAGGCAGGTGGATCTTTGTGAGTTCAAGGCCAGCCTGGTCTACAGAGTGAGTTCCAGGACAGCTGGGGCTACAGGGAGACCTTGTATCGAAAAGACCAAAAAACAAAGAAGGTGTCAGATCCCCCTGGAAGTGGATTTAGGGACAGTTGTTAGCCACCGTGTAGGTACTGAGGACCAAACTTGGTTCCTCTGTAAGAGCAGCTAGTGCTCTTAACCACTGAGCAATCCTCCAGCCCCTGAATTCATTTTCTTGCTAAAGACTTCAAGTGGCTTCCCTCTGTACCACATACCTCTTGAGTTGAGCTGCTGAAACAAGCTCCTGTCACCCCAGTAAGGGAAGATAGGCAAGATAGGTGAGCAATGTGCTTACCTAATCTCTGTTCAGTGTAGCTTCCTGACTAGTCACCCCAGAAGATGGAACTTAGAGAAAGGGCTGTTTATTATGCTTAAGTAGATAAAGTTTTCTTTTAAGTTAGGTTGACATCTAAACTCCTCATATCATCATTGCTTAGTAGCTAATAAGACTCACAAAATAGCACAAAATGAATTTCCGAACTCGTCTAGACAAACATAACTCACCTGAAGGCAGGCTACTCTTAGCAGGCCTTAGCTGACCACCTGAGTGGACATAGAAGTCTGTGGAGAGAAGACTTCCCATGGAGCCTTGCTGCAGATGATTTAGTGCTTATCCAAGGTGTCATTTCCTGAACACTTAGAGTAAAAGCCCTGGAAAAGGTACAGCAGCCACACTTACACACTCGTGCCAACTATTGCTGTCTGGGTAACAGCGTCTGGACCAGTCTGTGCTGGAGGACTTTTCTTGATTTGTATACTTTTTACTGTTGTTTTTTTCAGTTAACATACAAAATAATGGATTTATTTTTCATGTTTTCATACAGATATTATTTTCCCTTTCTCATATTCACTCCCCTACTACCTTTCTTTGCTTCTCCTCCCCACAGTCTCTTTTATAGTTGCATTCATTTATATGTATGTATATGAATCTAGTTTAATCAAGAGTCTCCATATGAAAGTGATATTCTCATTATTCTCTTGTTTTCTACTCCCCTCTACTTTTAGACCTATTCCCCTCAGTTCGTCTTCTACTTTTTTTTTGTCCCCAAGTGCTAGGATTAAAGGCGTGCACCACCATGCCCAGCCTCTTTGTCTACTTTTGTGTCACATTTATATATGTATGTATGTATGTATGTATGTATGTATATATTTATATTTAAACTTATTTTCCACATATGAGAAAAACTAGGATATATGTCTTTCTACAACTGGCTTATTTTGCTTAGTGTAATTTCCAGTTCTGTAACTTTTCCTAATGACATAATTTTATTCTTCATTATGGCTAAACAAAACTCCATTGTCCTTTCCCCACATTCTTGCCATAATTTCTTGTCATTTGTTTTCTTTTTTTTTTAATTTTCATTTTTTATTGATACTTTGTGTATTTCATACATCATTTTCCAATTCAGTTCAGGCATATATCCCTTTCCCTTCCCCCCACCCCACCCCAGCCCATCCTAGATCATGCATTCTAAGAATAGCCAATCTAATTGTGATGAGATGGAATCACAGTGAAGTTTTAACTTGCATTTCCCTTATGGCTAAAGAGATCAAACATTTCTTTAAGTATTCATTGACCATTTCTATTCCTTATTTTTGAGAATTGTGTGTTTGGTTCATTTCCCTCATTAATTTATTAGATGATTTGGGAGGGTTTGTGATGTTTAATTTTCAGTTCTTTATATATTTTCCATATTAATGCCATGTGAGATATATAGTTGGTGAAGATTTTCTCCCATTCTGTAGGCTGTTTTTCATTCTGATAATTTTATCCTTTGGTCTGAAGTTTTAAATTCAATTTAATCCCATTTATCAACTCTTGAGAGTATGTCCTGAGCCATTGTAGTCCCTTCTGGAAAATCCTTGCCTCTGTGTAAATCTTGAAATGGTTTCAGTAGATTTTCCTGTACAAGTCTGTTTCAGGTTCAGGTCTTTGAGGTCTTTGATCCATTTTAAACTCTGTTCAGTGTGAGAGCTAGGATTGTAGTTTCATTTACATGTGGATATCCAGTTTCCCAAATGCTCTCCTAGACTTTTAATTCAGTTCAGCCAGCTCAGTGGGTCACCTTGGTCATGTTCTTTTAGATTCATCCAGTCAGATGTAGAAGCAGTTCTAGTTAAAAAGATCAAGGGTAAGATTCCCTCCCTCTCTTCTCTCCCAGTTGTCCTTCCTCTAAACTCCGCCCAGTAGAAGATACTGAAGGGACAGGAATGTACCTTGCGCTTTCACCAACCTCTGTTGGTCACAGATGATATTCAGAAGAACTAAGACTAGGTAGAAATTGTCATATTCACTTCTACTATTTATAATAGTTTTTCTCCTGTGACTAAACTTTCTTTTTCTTGCTTTTTTATGTTCAGCCTTTCCTCTATAAGTGAACAGTGGTTCTAACATGGTGGTCCCGCTAGTAGCAGCACCTGAAAAATAATTAGAAATGTAAAGTCTTGGGCTGAAGTGTGTAGTTCATGTTTGCTTAGCATGGACATGTCCTTGGGTTCCAATCCTCAGTTCTCTTACCCCTGCCCCCCCCCCAAATCTCAATAGGCTGTACCCTAGGCCTCCCGAGAAAAACCCTAGGAATAAATCCCAATAAGTCTATTTCAGTAACTCCTGTGAGGGGTTCTGATGCTTCCACATTTAAGTTTGACAGCCACTGTTCTAAACTGTCCTACTGATCTTCCTTCAAATTCAGATTCATTTAGCACAGGTGAAGAGTTTACCATCTAAGGTACCAGACTTAGTCATTAACCTTGTATGACAATGTTATATACATATCATGCTTGAATGGATGTGGTGGCACACACCTTTATTCTCAGCACTTGAACTCAGGAGGGCAGGCTGCTGTACAGAGCAAGCTCCAGGCCAACCAGGGCTACATAGTGAGACCCTGTCTCAAACAAAAAGGAATCATAATAACATGCCCATTGTATAGATGGGGAAATTGAAGCCTGGGAATGTGAGATGGTTAACTAGATCAGAACGCTAAAAAGTAGTAGGCAGAAGTGGAGTTTGAATCCTGTTCCGACAGTAAGTCTAGGATTGTTTCCATTTTCTGACATGAAAATGTGCTCACAAACATTAACCAGACAGTTCCTTTCCTATTCAGTACTAACTCCTGACAAGCATACAGTGGACCAAGTTTTGTTTTGTGCTTATTTGTATCACCCTATGCTGATTTGTGTTCCTTATGTCTGCTTTTCTTAGAACTTGCTTGCTGCCCATTTTTCCTTTTCACTCCCAAAATGGGTGGGTGATAAGAAGTAAAAGTGTATCTCTCAAGGATAGCTACCTTTTCATAAATCTGCTCAAGGTCCAAAGGAGCAAACTTCCAGTGGTGGAATCTGGAGCAGCTCAAGAGATTGAAAGTAGTTAGCATAGGTAACTTTTTCTGAAAAAATTCCCCTAAGTTTTCCAGGGGGTAGATTTGGGTGTAAGGGGAGGAGTCCTTTATAATTCTGCCTCCTCGAGAAGTAGCTGTTCAGGTGGGCTTCAGCTGTCTTTGTTCTTATTGCACCCCTTAATTAGCAACTTATCTTGTGAGGACTTTCTGAAATGTAGGAAATATACCACAATCCATTCTAGACTAAACATTCTAAGCTGAAGGATTGAAAACCTAAATTAGGTCACTACTTGGGTAATTTATATTAGATTCATACAATGAGATACCATTTAGTCTCCAGTCTCAGGTGATTCTATTTCAGGCATCCAATGGTGAAGTTCTATTCCCTCCAAGTTGCAACTTTTTATCTGGCAGACCACCAGTGTTAGCTATGAAAAATTAATGGCCCAGGATCATGAGGGTGGGACACCCAAGAAATGCACAGTCATGGTTGGAATGTGCCAGCCCCAAACTAAAACACAGTTAGTAGTCAGTCCTTCAGGAGGATCTGCTTACGGGTCTCAGGAGAGACGCTTAGAAAGAAGTTTAAGAGGGGCTGGAAAGATGGCCTAGTGGTTAAGAGCGCCGACTGCTCTTTCAGAGGATCCGGGTTCGATTCGCAGCACCCACATGGAGGCTGAGAACCATCTTTAACTCCAGTTCCAGGGGAGTCCAACACCCTCTTCTGACCTCCGAGGCATTGCACTACATGGGTGCACGAACCTACATGCAGACAGTACATTCATACACATAAAAAATAAATTAAAAAATTAAAAAAGAAGAAGTTTAAGAAAGTGCTATTTAGAGAAAAAAATGCAGAGTTGGCTGAGATATGTGGAAGCCAATTGCTCATCTTCTCTTTCCGATATAGAGAAAAATCTGGATACCTACTAAGTGACCTTTCATTGTCTCCAGTAAGTAAAATAAAGGAGACCTTTCCTGATACTTATGTCATTTTTCCTCAGTTTTTGCTTTCCTAAATAAATTTTTCTTAGTTGTTTTCATTATGCCATGAAGAATCCTATTTTTATGTTTTGAAGTCATATATGATCAGCCTAGTCTGGGAGCACTGCAGGGTAATGACCAGCTTTACCTCAGGACTTCTCCAGAGGAGTCAGGGAGAGGAGCTGGTATTTGCATTGTCATCAGGGTAGTGGTGCAGAGTCAGAACACCTTTGCTTCAGTATCAAGGACAACTTTATGAAAAAAACAGTTGGGTCAATATAAGACTAATTTTGATAAATCTTCTTTAAGAGATAAGCCTGGTGACTGTTTTTCTTTTCTGGTTAAAAATTACTCCCCTGCTCACACCAACACACACACACACACACACACACATGTGCATACACATAACTGACAACACGTACACACACACATGCACACACACGCACATGCACACGCACACACACATACACACACATACACACACCCCTCACTGGCAGGTATGGGCGTTTTATTTTGTACTTTGAATTTTCTGTATTTTTGTCTTCTAAGTCTTGGTGGATGCAATATTATCTCTGGAGTATGCTACCAGAAAAATGTTATAGTGTAGAAAAGAAGCTCCAAGATGAAAACGGGGTTTTGCGGAATAGCTTTCAAAGTTGTTTTATCCCAAAATGTTATGTATAAGGCAAAAACCCTAAAATTATCTTTTTTAAAAAAAATTCTCAAATCAGAATATTTTATGCTTTCATTTAGAAAGGTCGTATTTGTTTTGGGGACCCAAATTTCAGTTCTCTTTAACTGGGCCTGAGGCAGGCCTGAAGGAGTTAATGCTTGTTGGACATTATTCTTAAGTGAATCAAGAGCTGGCATAGCAGCTTCTCCCAAAGGAGGGAGGGAGGGCAGACAGGACAGGACAGGACGTGGTGTTCAGTCTGTGCTTGGACAGCCAGCTCAAGCCTAGCTGCATTGTTTACTCTCCGCCCACCAAGACTGGTATGGTGACAAGAGCATGTGTACCTGGGTTCGGGATGCTGAGCACAGAAAGCTCCATTTGGTGATTCACCCAGAGCACTAGCACAGCAGTGCACTGTGGCTGGGTGGTTGATACTATTCTCTGCTGACATCCTGTGCTTTTCGCAAATTGGGCAGGAGCGACTGGAAGCAATGATGCGCAGGTCTCTGGAGCGCACACAGCAGCTAGAGCTGAAGAAGAAGTGTTCATGGGCAGGTTCACCAGCCACAGGGACTGGAGGACGTGATGGTGAGTCCATTGCTGTCTCTGCATTGCAGGCTTCCTGTGGGATATCATGGGCATGACTGGGTATCTGCTGAATCGGAGGATGCTGTGCACAGCTTTTCAGACACCCTTTTCAGATGTGATGCTTAAATCTGTCATGCTTCTTCCTGTATATGCATTTCTTATAAGGGGGGGGGTTATCATTCTTTTTGTTAGCAAACAGTTAAAACAATATTGGGGTTTGAGGGGCAGCAAAGGCAAAGAAAAGAAATGCAGAGCCTGTTGGCTGGACTCAGCAGGCAGGCACAAAGATAGTATCATTTCAGGGGAGGGAATTAGCAGGAAGCACAGTCACAGCTTGAGAAACTGGCCGGAAACGCATAACAGTCACCATCTAAGAAGGGCACAGCAGTAACCGTCTAAGAAGGTCTGGACGTTTCCTTCTTCATTAGGATTTTTCTTTGTTGCTCTTTTGATTTTGTTTCAAAATTACTTATTTCATTATCCAGTTCATACTCATCCTTAAACTTTCAGATGTTTAATTATATGGGTTGTTACTAGTTTCAGGCTGACTTTTTCTTCTTTCCAGTGTCATACTTCATTTTGGTGATCTCAGCATTTTGTTATGCAGGACTTGTGTGCTACTTCTTTCTGAGAGCAGATGTTTGTATTTTTAGTGTACTGTTCCTTGACTTTGCTGTCTTGTGCTTTTAGGCTTTTGTCAATGAATATATACAACTCATTTGTTATTTTTCTAATTTTCTAATTAGAAACTAAAATGCAACAACCAATTGGGACTTTTTATTTTACCTGTTTTTGCTCTGATTTTTTTTTTTGCTGTATAGGTGAATCAGAAAATACCCCATACCCTCCTCTAGGTTTAGCAGCCAGCACCCTCCCTTCGGACACAGGGACTACCGCAGCTGCTGCCGAGTCCACCAACGGTATTATATTTGAGCATCACCATGCCATAGTGTTTGTGATCACCTTCCTCCATCACTATGTCTGTCTCAAGCACTTTCACAATTGATTTCTTAGTCTGACCTGTCACAACTTTTTTTTTTCTAGAGCTTTGAAAGACAATGCCCATTTTTTTTGTTCCTTTGTCATCATGGAGCTGCATGCTTTGTATCTTACTGACCTGGAGACATTTCATTCTTAGCTCACTAACTCTGCCTTAAAAAACTCATCAATATTTTAATTTTTGTGCATTTAGATATTTAAAAGCGTCATCAGACATTGTGTTTTAGGTATCAAGTAGCAAGACATTCTCATGACTTCTGGTAAAAACCCAGAAATCACAGAGTTTGAATTTAATACTTGAGTTTGTTGTTAATGTGACAGATTTCAGGAGAATTGTTTGAAAGGGACTGGTAAGGAATGGATCAGTACTAACATTGAGAATTCAAATAATCAGACAACTTAGCTTTGTGCTTGATTTCACCTCTCTGTCTAAAAGGTGCTCTATTTTATTTTTTTTTAATTTTTTTTTAATTTTATTTATTTCTGTATGTGTATGAATGTACTGTCTGCATGCAAGTCTGTGCACCCGTGTCGTGCAATGCCGCGGAGGTCAGAAGAGGGTCTCGGATTCCCCTGGAACTGGAGTTCTCCTGGAATTGGAGTTTCAGACGGTTCTCGGCCGCCATGTGGGTGCTGGGGATCGAACCCGGGTCCTCTGTAAGAGCGGTCGGTGCTCTTAACCGCTAGGCCATCTCTCCAGCCCAAGGTGCTCTATTTTATATACAATCATGGAAAATTCTTAGTCTAGATTAGCAACAGAACTAGCAAAACTTTGTTCTCATTTAATAATGACATTAGTGTTAGTACTCAAGGCTATAGTACTAGGGCGAGGTGAGTGACTCAGACACACAATTTAAGAGAGTACCAAAAAAAAGTCTCAAGATGAAATATTTTAGTGCTGCATTCTAAAAAATATATATAAAACAATTCAAAATGAACAAAATAATGAATTGCTTGCTTCTTTCCCTCTCTTCCTCTCCCTTTTTTTTGCTGCCCCCCAATGGAACCCGTGGCATTATCTGTGCTAGGCAAATACTCTTACCACTGAGCTGTATCCCCTACCCAAATACTGAGTTTCTAAATACCAGTGCTGGGCCAAGTCATATCAGAGCCTGAGGCAAAATAGGAAAAAAAATATATGATATGTGGTTTTATAATTTCTAGTGGTTACTTTATTTTTTCCCCAAAGTTAAAATAATTAACAACTGAAAAGTAGGGGACTGGAGAGATGCTCAGTGGTTAAGAGGACTGGCTGCCCTTGCAGAGGACCCAAATTCGGTTCCCAGCACCCATATGGCAGCAAACAGTCATCCAGAACTCCAGGTCTAGGGCATCCAATGCCCAATTCTGGTCTCCATGGGCATTTCACAACATGGATCCACTTACATACATGCAAGCAATACAGTTATACATATAAAAGAAAAATAATAAAACATTTAAGAAAATTTAAAAGTAGGAGTATTAGAATTCAGAATATCATTTCATGTTTAAATATTGTATATATTCTAAATCCAAATATATTATACTTTGACTTTAGCTTGTTAGTTAAGATTATTTAAGATTGAATCTTAGCAGAAATTGTCAGATATGGCGAATTTTGGAGTTAGAGTTTGAAAATAACGACTTTGTCCCCTCTACAGAAACTTATGCGTTGCTTCCCCTTGCCTAAAGCTCTGTAGCTTAGCGGGGCACTTCATCACTTTTCTCTTAGCTGTAACAATTTAAAGGTCAATAGAAAATAATGACTAGAACATGAAAACAACAAACCTAGGATTAGGTGTTAAAACCCAAACTATAAACTGTTAAAGCATATGCAAAAGAGCCATTTTGCTGCTATACTCTTTTTAAAGGAAGAAAACCAACTGCTAAAGGTTGTTCCGCCTCAGGTACAGCTCCTTCCATTACAAATTACATTCTTGTTGCAACATGAGCCACAGATAACCTTCAGAAAAAGTTTACTTTGAGCACACAGAGTCTCACTAAAACTATAGAATGTTTCCAGGAGCAGTTGTCTCTGGGTCCAGGTTGGTTTTGTTTTCGTGTGGTGTGGATAGATTTTTTAAAAAGTCTCTGAACACAAGAAATTGATGCATGGGATGAGCATGGCTTTAGCTGAGTATGTGAGTAAGGTTGGACATGTGAAGAGAGCACAGTGTAGAAATTACAGACCAATGGCCGTTACAGACTGGTCATTTTCGGATTAAGGTAATGGAAGCAGAGTGTGCTATGCTGCAGTAGAGCACTGCTGGATGTGCGCACATGAGGACCGGAAGGACACTTTGGGATATGTATTCCTCAGCCTTACAGTACTATGAATACCAATGTTTTTAATGCATTTCTCTGCAGCATGTGACAAGCTTTCAACATCAACCATGAATTTGCCAAAGCAAATGGAGCCTCCTATGAGTAAGCGCCTGTCTTCATCCACCGTGGCAATATCTTATTCCCCAGACCGAGGCAAGTGAATGGGTAGACTTGGTCTCTCCAGGTTGCTTCTTCTGGTGTGAGATTCTTAACATTGACTTTTTGAAAGTTCCCTCTTGAACCTTCTGCACATACCTCTAGTGCCTTAGCCTTTAGGGTCTTTGGTGACAGGACTTTGTAAAGTGCTGTTGCTTCTTAAAGAAAGGTCATTATTGATAGGCATTGATATTCTCCCAATGTGGAAAAAAGCTATTCCACATTCCACACTGCACGAAGGAGATTTTAAAAAGTGACTGCTGAATTAGTGATGAGATACAGTTGATTGGCCAGAAAGAGTGGAACAGATGAGTCAGTGTTATCTGGGGAAGTTGATAGTGTAGAAAAAAATGGGACTTTGAAGTTATTGGTTTGTAGGCTTGCCTGTTTTAGGGATGAAAACAGAAGTGGAAAAGTAATATTAGGACTGTTTTTAAAAGAAGAAAAGATGGGTGGCCTTTTCCGGCAGTATTTTGACTTGGTAGATGGTGGGTACAGAGACACACATGCCCGTTTCGGAGCCAGAGTAGATATAATGGCATCTGTGTTCTAATGGAGGCTCAGATGAGTCATTGGGAGCCTAAATTTTTGCCTTTCAGAGCACATAGGTTAAGTAAGGGAGGACTCTTCATGTGTTATATGAATTTTCTAAAGCACTACTGAAGAAACAAGGTAATAGATGAATATCGAGATGGCCAGGTCATCACCAATGGGTGAGCAGGAGACTGACTTGTGTGAGGCTGGTGGGCCTTCCTAGTTGTCATTCACTGGCACTGACCTCACCCCTCCATCCTAGAGGCTGATGTATATAGCAGAGTCTCTATGAATGTCAGAGTGCTGCTGATTTCTGGTGCCCATACATGAATAGCCACTAGGAACCTGAAAAGACGGAAGATTTGGAAGAGAAAATACCTGTACAGTTTTTACCCTTAGTGTATGTATTCCATGTTTGCATTAATTTATATAGTTACATGTTCATGGTAAATTCATTTTACATTGATTATCAAGCAAACATAAACATATCATATATTGTTGACAACTGATGATCTGCTTCTGTATTATTATACATTAAAATTTTAATTTCCATACCATTTAGTAAATAGGCACCAAACAATAAAAAGTAATTCTTTGTATTCATTGGCATATGTTCCAAAGCCAAAATATTTTAGTCATTAAATTTTAGTTTATTTTTACTTTTTATTCTTTGATGTTTTATTGTTGTTTTGGTTTGGCTTTTTGAAACAGGCCCTCATTCTGTAGCCCAGGCTGGCCTGGAACTCAACATGTACACAGACTGGCCTTGAACTCCAGATCCTCCTATTTCTGTCTCCAAGTGCTAGGATTGCAGGTGTGATTACCAGCATGTCCAGTGGTCATTGAATTTTAGATTATGGCTCCTACTGTCTTCATTCAAACTGATAATCAGTTGGGTGCTCTTATTTTTATGCTTCGTGTTTAATTCATGCCTTTACTTAAACATCGGAAAAGATATGACAGTGCTTTAATTTTGAACTATCATGTTTGATAGTTTGTCATTTAAAAAAAAATCAGTGTGTTATAAAATATTTCTTAACAGAGGGCCTAAAATGAGTGTTTTGTAGATGTAATCTTTCTTCTTCCAGTGTTAGATGTACTTGGTGAGGACGTGAGTCCATAGCAGCATCTTGTAGGGTAGACCAATCTCTTCAATTAATACAGGCTACTGTGCTTGTTTTTTGTTGTTGTTGTTCATTTGTTCTGCTTTATTTTGCTTTTGAGACAAGGTCTTACTGTCTCAGGATAACATCAAACTCAGCATCTTCCTGCCTCAGTCCCCAAATGTAGGTATTATAGGCATGTACCATTACATCTGGCTCAGGTCACTGTAATAGTGTGTTGAGTTAATTCTGGTGCCACAAGAGAATGAATGCACTTTCTTAGACTCTTAGATGATGTCTCATTTGTTTCATTATTGCAGCAAAGTCCCAAACCACCCTTCATTAGAATTTTTTTCTACATGCCACCCAAAAGTTCAGTAGCATCATACAGTATCTTTTTTAAACATTATTTTCTTTCACTTTAATTCTGCTTTTTAACAATTTTCATTTAATTCCATCCCTTAGTTCATCGCATGCACCTTACTTCCATGGAAACCTTTCTTATTTTGAGACTGCTGACACCCACACAGGCTTCTTTAGCCAGAAGCAAAAGCATACACACGCTCTCTGAGCAGGCCCAAACTCCGGTAAAAGAGGCCAAGCTAAAAAAAAAATAAAAGAGGCCAAGCTGTGACATCAAGGAAAATGCCTGAAGCAGTCCTGATCAGCCTTAGATTTATACCTGAATTTTTATATTTTACTTCCCATTCACTGGCTTTGTAAAATGATTTCAATGGTTAATATCATTTTCTACCTACTAGCGTTTTGCTGTTGCTGTTTCTTTTAAAGCTGAATAATATATAGGTAAGTAAAATATCTTATGACTCATAGCATGGGAATCAGGAGAAGCATCCACTTTATGAACTACAAAGGTTAGTAGATTTTTTTAGACAGGGTCGTCCTTAGCTTTAGCTGGCCTGGAATTCACTGTGTAGACCAGGCTAGCTTTGATCTCACAGAGATCTGCCTGTCTCTGCCTCCAGAGTATTGGGATTAAAAGCATGTGCCTCCATGCCTGGCAGTGTTAGTAGACTTTCTTTAAGGAGATGGTTTAGAAAAGTAGCTGACCTTCATCTCTGGAATACTGTAGTTGGCATTACTACTCATTAGCCCTTACCATTTGCAGTAGGTTAATTAACTTCTCTAAGCTTCAGTTTGTTCATCTATAAAATGGAAGTGTTGCCGGGCGTGGTGGCGCACGCCTTTAATCCTAGCACTTGGGAGGCAGAGGCAGGCGGATCTTTGTGAGTTCAAGGCCAGCCTGGTCTACAGAGTGAGTTCCAGGACAGCTGGGGCTACAGGGAGACCCTGTCTCAAAAAGACAAAAAATAAATAAATAAAATAAAATAAAATGGAAGTGTTTTTTTTATTGTGATGAAATCAATGCATGGTGCTATATGCTTGCAATGTACTAGCTACTTAGGAGGCCGAGCTAGGAAAATCACAAGTTCGAGGCTAGCCTGGGCAACACAGTAAGACTGTATCTCAAAAAATTAGTATTAAGGGGCTGGAGAGAGAGCCTAGCAGTTAAGAGCGCCGACTGCTCTTGTAGAGGACCCAGGTTTGATCCCCAGCACCCACAAGGCAGCTGAGAACCGTCTGTAACTCCAATTCCAGGAGAACTCCAGTTCCAGGGGAATCCGAGACCCTCTTCTGACCTCCACGGCATTGCACGACACGGGTGCACAAACCTACATGCAGACAGTACATTCATAGACAAAGAAAATAAATAAAATTTTAAAAAATTAATATTAAAAGTTAGTATTAGATTATAAGGATTAAATGAGATCATAGCATAAATAAAATAGCACTGTGGTTCACCCAGAGTAATAGCCCAATAAATGTCTAGAGCCTTGCTACTTAAAACATGATCCATAGACTAGCAATGGGAACTTTATAGAAAGGCCAGCTCTAAGGTCCTCCCTAACCTTCATATTAAAGTCTTGACAAACATTGGACCAGACCATTAATGACCTTTGTTTACCAATCAGATCAGATCATGATGACAAGATTAATGAGGACAGGCATTCTCTTTATTTTCATAAGAGCAACACCATGTCTACATACAGCAGATCTGGTCTCTATTTCTAAGACATAGTGTATTCAGTGAAATGACATACAGATGATATAAAACCTTTTTATTATTTGTTTTGAGGGAATAACATCTCATATAGCCTAGGCTGGCCTCAGACTCACTATGTAGCTAAAGTTGGCCATGATCACCTGATCCTTCTGTCTCCTCCTCCTAAGTGCCGAGATTACCAACATGTACTCCTATGGCTAGCTGTGAAATCTATGTGGTTACCATATGCAGTTCTACTCTGGCATATAAAGCCAGGGAAATTGAAAATATTTCAAAAACTTTTTATAAATGTCCTTAGCAGCATTATTTATAGTAAGCACAACTGGAAAAACCTTGAATTGGTACACAAAATGGGGTATATTTATAAAATAGACTATTATCTAGCTTTAAAGAGGACTGGAATGGTGGTGGATGCTACACAGTAGATGAATTTTGAAAATATTATAAGTAAAAGAAAGCAGTCACAAATGCCATGAATTATATGATTTACTTCTATGAACTGTCTGAAATAGGCAAACCCATAGAGACAGAAAATAGATTAATGGTTGACATGGAGTATGGGAGGAAAGAAAGGCTAGAGACTGCTTAATGGTTAAAAGGTCTCTTTTGGGAGTCTTAATGGTTTAGACTTAGACTGTGGTTATGATTATGAATATACTAAAGACCACTGAACTGTAAACTTTTTAAAGGGGAATTTTATTGTATATATAGTCTATCTCAACAATACCCAAATAAAGTATCCCAATTTTGAGAATGAGAAATGTTTCAGAGGTTCCCTAAGATTAACTCTAGGGATGGTGAATTGTTCTTCATCATGCAGGTGCATTCATATCTTTATTAAAAATTTGTTGCCTGGTGTGGTGGCTCACGCCTGTAATCCCAGCACTCAGGAGGCAGAGGCAAGCGGATCTCTGTGAGTTCAAGGCTAGCCTGGTCTACATAGTGAGTTCCAGGACAGCTGGGGAGACTCTGTCTCAAAGACACCAAAAAAATTTATTATGATGAAATGATATACAATGAAATCAGCAATCCATAAAGGTGCATTGGACAAAGTCTAGGAAAGACCAGGCACAAGCTTCCAAAGTCTCTCCAGTGGAGTCACCCAGGATGCATTTCCCCCAGTGAGTCAGGACAAGCATGAATTGCCAACTAGGGAAGCTTGTTAGATTGTTAGAGACTTGATGCTCAGAGTTTGTTTTTGTTTGTTTGTTTGTTTGTTTGTTTTACCAGAGTCTGATCATGTCCTCTTCTCGCCCAGCATATATAAGCATTCCATGCTCTAGTGATGAAAGTAGATGTACATTTTTTTCTTTACATACAGTTAAGACACAATAAATAATCTACTACATTTGCTAATGCTGGGAACCTTGACAGAGTATTAAAAGTTCCCAGGCATTGTCCAGATGCTCACCTTGAAAAAAAAAAAAAAAACATTCCAAGGACAGCAGTCAGGTCTGCAGTGTTTAGTCACTTCTGAATGGTGTACATTGCCAAGGGTTCTTTAGTGGGAAGTAGCCACACAGAAAGATGAGGCCAACCTGTGGCATTAGTCTCACATACAACCTTAAGGAGGCCTGGACTTTGCAGGTGAAGCAAAATTCCATTTACCTTAATGGTCTGCCTTAGGCAGAATCCCTCTTTCTTTACTTGGTCTCAGCAGAGCTCTGGCTGCTAAGTTGAAGCTGACCTGATCATCTTCAGGGCTAAGACAGTGTCATGATGATCAGGGAACACACACACACACACACACACACACACACACACACACACACACGTACAGTTCACACACGTACAGTTCAGGAGGGCTCATGGAGTCCCATGGAGACAAGGAGCTGAGCTTGGTAGGGCACTCAAAGCAGGACATGTGTGCGTTTATCAGGAGACCTTCCCCCCCTCCAATGTAGCCTCCCACTGTGGTGCTTCTTGTCCTGCTCAGTCCAGTGGGAGTAACTAACTTAAGTCTGTGATTCTGTGATTCTAGAGGAGTTGCCTGCAGCTATCGGCCTCCAAGCTGCTTTCTATTGGTGACATTGGTCGATCCACCTGGTGAATGAGGAGGTATCTGAATGAGTTGTACAGGGACTCTGCAGGCACTAGCCCTTCATTGATACCTCAGTCATGCCGTCATATGCAGTCTAGGCCCAGAAGTCAGTGCTCACAAAAGCTTGCAGAGGCAGCGTGGGCAGTTTTCTACGGAAGAAGATAGCATCAGTTATGGAAAACAAAGATCACAAACATCTTTGTGACAGTGCCCTCCCTGCCACTTTGTATTCTATTCAGCAATCAAAACTTGATTTCTCAGTCATCCCCTATGCTTACCCAGACCTTTTAAAGAAAGGACAGAACATTTTTCTGGGGGCAGTAGAAAGAGAAGAGATTGATTTTAATTCCACTTAATCAGAGACAGGTCATGTTTACATGTTATTCAGGAAAATCACAAAATTTTCAAAGAATTTCAAAATATATTTATGTCACTTCCCAGCATTTTAGCTGAGCCATTTATCCAGGGAGCAGTCTGAAAAAAGATCATTCCCTTTTCTGGAGCAGCTGCACTTAACACATTTGTTTTACTTGGGTGTGTGTACTGGGAAAAATGTGAAGTAAGCACAGTCAGGCCCTAAATCTATAGTTTAAAAACCACAGCTACTTTTGAGAACCAAGTAGAAAAGCACACTGATACATCTTGACAACATTTGCCTGTCTGGAGCTTTTTCAAAGAATACACCCAGGCTCTTTTACTATATTTTTGTGAATCAGGGTCATTTTATCATTTCCTACCTCTGATGCCAGTTTTGTCTCAGGTCCCCAAAATACACCCTAAGATTGGTGATTCACCAGTAGAACTCAGGACTCATATAGCTCAGGGGTAGGATTTATTACAGAAGAAAGATACAGAACAGAATTAACGAAGGGGAGAAGTACATGAAGAGAGGTCCAGAGGAAACTAGGTATATGTTTCCAAGGATCTTTTCTGATTAGAGACACACAGGATGTACTTCATCTGACTAGGCATGCATTATAACAACACATGTAAAATGTTGCCAGCCGAGGAAGCACTCTAGAGACTCATTGCCCAAGGATTTTACTAGGGACTAGCCATTTTGGTACTCCTTACCAAGCACACCCAAAGTCTATACACTTAGAATATATTGTTCATACAAACAGTTTAAGTACTCACCAGTGAATGGCATGAGCCTTCCTGTAATCTAAGCTCTCGATACTAGCCAAGGCTCAACTTTGTAAGCAGGCCTTCCAGGGACAGCAATCAAATGTGCTTGGGTTCTTACTACACAAGGAAATCGAGGCTTAGAGAGGTTAAGTAGCCTGTCCATGGTGATCCAGCTATTAGGTGGCAGTGCAAATAAAGTTTCCTTAGCTCCAAAGTGCAGACTTTTAATCTCTCAAATGAACTTGACTCTTGAGTCTTGAGCTCTTAAGATGGGCTCTAGTCCATGTACAATAGAAAAAGTATAGTACTTCAAGAATGTGTATCATGTGTTACATTTTAATCGAAATATGTTCTCGACTTCTGCTCCCCGTGCCTTTTCCATCTGTGCTTTATTTTTTTCTGGCTAGTTACACTGTAACTCTCTAGTATTCCATGCCTGTCCTCATATAGCTCTCAGCAGCCCTCTCAAATCTTCATACAAGTCCTCTCCCACCCGGACTACTGGGAGAAAGAAGGGTACATCTACGTCTGGCCTAGGAGATGCTGAGAAGGGAGCTGTGGCAGGACCAGAGTCCTCTCCGGTAGGATTAAATGCCCTTTCTCATTCCATTCTGTACTGTGGTTTATCTGATAGTGTGATTACTTCCTGTCCTTGACCTGGGGTCTTTGTTTCTGTCAGTCTCTAGGAACTGCTGAAAGGATGGATTTGGTTTAAATTTTTACCCAACTTTTAGAAATTATTTAACATTTTGCATCTCCCTAAATCTTCCTTGCAGCAGATTCTTGAGTGGTATCATTGTGATAATATACCCTTCCCACCAAAGGACAGGAGCCAGAAGTGTTGTGGTTGTCCTCTCTGTTTCCTTAAGGATGCCTGGTGCTGGGAGTCCTGCCTCTATATACAAGTGAAACTGAGGTTCTGGCTCAAACCTCGTGCACAGCAATAGCCTTATAATATTCTCCATGTCATCTTGACACCATCAGTACAATAAATGTCGAGCAGGTACCCTCAATTCTGTGTATTTATTTAGACATTATATAGACCATACTACCTATGTTATTATTTGCAAGTATCTTAAACCATAGTGGCTTAAAAAACAAATATATCTTAACTCATGGGTTCCTTGGGTCTGAAATTAACTCATTTGAAAGCTAGATGGCTCTGGTATAGGATCTTTCACAAGGGTGTAGTCAGAATGCTGACCCAGGACTATGTCATCTGAAAGCCTGACTAGGCCTCTTCTGAAATGTGCATTACATGACGTCTAGTGGACAGCTTTAGTTCCTCAGCATTGGCTTCTCCACAAGCCTGCAAAATGATATGGCAGCTGACATCGTACAGAATGTCCATACAGAAGAAGTCATAAGAGGGAAGCTGTAGTTCCTCTAATGCCCAACTCGTGGGTTATGCCATATGCAAGTTATTAAAAGCGAATCACTAAGATCAGCCTATAGGCAAGAGGAGGAGGAGAAGCTCCCCTATAGAAAGAAGAGTGTTGGGGCTGGAGAGATAGCCTAGCGGTTAAGAGCACCGACTGCTCTTGCAGAGGACCCGGGTTCGATCCCCAGCACCCACATGGCGGCCGAGAACCGTCCTGTAACTCCAATTCCAGGAGAACTCCAGTTCCAGGGGAATCCGACACCCTCTTGTGACCTCCGCGTGGCATTGCACGACACGGATGCACAGACCTACATGCAGACAGTACATTCATACACATACATAAATAAATAAAATTTAAAAAAATTAAAAAAAGAAAGAAGAGTGTTAAATATATCAGCTTGTTAAAACTATCATATCACTATTGGACATTTTGAATTTTGTTCATTCTTTATTATTTTATTCGTAGTCTTAGAGGTCAAATTCAGGACCTTGCACATGCCAAACAAGTGTTCTGCAACTGATTTCACATCCTCCCCCCTACTCAATGTTTCATAGTAACATTTTCTTTTAAAATTTCACTGTGGCCCTGAAATTTTTAAAAGCTAAGCTAATATTTCTGACTCTTAGAGTTTGCTGTAAGATAGATTATTGTGTGAGAGGGTTGCCATTTGTAGATATGGTGACCAAATGAGGATTTGCTACAGAAAAGTATGGTAAGGAAAGAGGGCAACTAATCCAGGAGGAAGGAGCTCTTTCTACAGACTAGTCAGTCACTGATGCCAATTCCCTTCTGCCTTCTGCCAAGAGAGGTAAGGAGGGAAATAGAAATATGTGCATTTCAGTCCCCGTTATACCATGTGTGCCATTAGGACCTATATATCAGCATCTTGGATATTTAAATCACCTTCTACTGGTAAAGTTTTTGTAAAAAGTATATGTTTTTGTACTCTTCAATCCTATGTTTAGAACCATAATCTGGTTCTGCTGTTAACTCTTGATACTATAACAAAATGGTAGCAGATTGGCATGTTGAGGCAGGAAATGGCTTCAACTTGATGACCTAAATGAAGTGACCGCATGATATCACAAATCTCTGGGAAGATGCCTGTTATATGAAACATTATACATTTATATTTATCCCTCTTAAAGAAAGCTGTGCATCATGTCCGTCTAGGATAGATTTACAAATTATAGATGGCTACAGTCATGGGCTGTGGCTGTCATATCATCTCTCCCTTACAGATGGAAAAGGTGAAGAAAGGACAGCAAGTGACAACTTCTGTTTCCACTGGGGTCCTTGGGTCCCCACTGAGAAGATGTGAGTCTCCTGGAGAAATTCCTAAGAAGTCATCTTCTCCTGCCAGATCCAAGTAAGCACATGTCTCCTCTTTGCCAGACACTGTGACTGTCAAAGCCAGTTTGGTGGAACGTGGTATTATCCAACATTGTGGCTTCTTTTGCTCTACCATAAGGCATGACCAATAACAAGGATGAACAGGAGAAATGTTGACCTTGAGATACATGTCTGTGCTCTGTGTATCTTCTGGTAAATGATGGCCCACAGGTTTGTTGCTTGGTAAATACAAGACTCGTGTTTGCCATGTGATGAGTTCAGCCTTTTCTCTTTAGGGCCTTGAATTCCAGGTTTTCCCCCTTTCTTTTCCTGGCTGGCATTATCCTTTCTCTTTTGATTATACCACTATGTCCAGCTCTGGAGTAAGTGATTACTTTGTTCTTCTTGGGCACCTGCTACCATCTTCCCCCTCCTCCATCACTGTATTGTCTCTTTAACAAATCATCTGTGGTTAGCAATTTTTTGAGACAGAGTTTCATGTAGCCAAAAATAGCCTTGAACCCAGCATTGGGATTACAGTGGTATGTTACCACACAATGCCCAACAATTTTTTAGAAAATAAAACAAATAATTATTTCTTACGGATGGAAAACTCAACAAAGAAAATACATAAAGCAAATTTATGATGACACTGATTATTGTCTTAAGTTGATAAAATATTTTGCCCATAGTAACTGACAAGTGATTCAGCGAAGTGCCATAAAGATGACTTAGATGATAAAAGAGCTTGCAGCAGAAACTTGGCTACCTGAATTGGTCCCTGGAACCTACCTCAAGGTGGAAGAAGAGAACCCACAACCCAGAGTTGTCCTGTGACCTCCACATGTGTTCTGTGGCATACCACCGCCCATCATGTGAATGTATACACACACACACACACACACACACACATATTTTTAAAAGAATGATTCAGTAAATAACTAATCCAGTAGTATAGTGGAAACATCTTAAATATCTTAAATAGTATTGTTGTAGTGTCCCTTCAGTTGCTGTGACAAAACACTCTGATCAAGACCAACTAGGGGAAGAAAGGGTTTATTTGGCTTACATCTCCCAGGTCACAGTTTATCACTAAGGGACCCTCCATCCAAAATAGGAATTCAGGGCAGGAACCTGGAGGCAGGGGCTGAAGCACAGGCCATGGAAGAACACTGCTTACTGGCTTGCTCCTCTGGTCTGTGCTCAGCTTGCTTATAAGATACAGGACAATCTTCCCAAGGGTGGCACTGCCCACGCCTGGCTTGGGTAGTGCCCTCCAACATCACTCAACAATCCAGAAAATGCCCCTCAGGCATGGCCACAGGCCAGTCCGATGGAAGAAATTCCTCAGTTGAGGCTCCCTCAACCCTGATGTGTCGAGTTGACACTAAAGCTATCCCTGTGTATTTGTGCTCCGTCATCAGCTCAATGACTGGAGATCAAAGATGGCCAGTCACTTGCTGGTAGTTGGTGTTTGCTGTTGCCTAGTGGTTGTTAACTGGGGTGTTGATATTTAGCTTCTCCATATGGTTTAGGCTTCTAATAACAATCTGGCTAGGTTTGAGGAGTTTGATGGCACTAAAAGTGAGCATCTTCCAAGGCAGGATGTGGAAGCTGCCAGGCCAGTTCAGAATTATGCTTTCAATCATTACAGCATTACTTCTCTGCTAAAAACTATTGGCAAAAGCAGTCTGATGCCAGTCCAGATTCACTGTTTTTTAAGAGCTAAACTCATAAGATCATACGGAATATGAGATAAAATTGCAGCCATCTTTGGGATATGTATTGTGCAAAAAACAGTTGCTTCCACAGCTAAGACATAAGTGAGATTAGTTTTCTATGAGACACCAAGTTTTATTTACCTTGTCGTGCATTGGCAACAAAATGAAGATAGGTGTGATAGTTAATATTATCTCCTTAACAGGATCTAGAATCACCTAGTAGACAAACCTCTGGGCATGTCTGTGAGGAGGTTTGTAGATTGTGTTAATTGAGGTAGAAAGATGCACCCTAAGTGTGGGTTGCACCATTTCATGGGCTGGGGACCTATACTGAGTAAATATAGAAAGCAAGCTCAGAACCAGCTTTCATCTCTCTCTTTTCTGACCATGGATGCATTGTGACCAGTTACACTAGCACTTTTGCCATTACGCTTCCCCTTTATGATGAACTGCACCCTTAAACTGTGAGTCAGAAATAAGCTCTCCTCCCTTAAGTTATTTTTTTAATTTTTTAATTTTTATTTTTATTGAGCACATTTCCTACAACATTTCTTAATCAAATTTAGACTCATTCCCCCATCCATGCCCACCCCTCATGTCTCCCCTCCCCCCATCAGAGCTCATGGATTCTGTCATACACAAGTCCTGTCTTGCATCTTTTTCTCAGTCTTTTATGACCTTTTCGGTGCACAGGTTTACTGTTTTGGTCAGTTCTTTGAATAGGTTTTTCTCTCTTTTTTTGTTCCCATTTGATTTTATATTATTCCAAAATATTCACATATACACTCCACACATAAGTCAAAGTTACAAAATCTGAAAATAAACTATAGGTTAATTCCAAAGGACATTTAGAGATTTACATTTTAACAGTAAAGTTGCATGCATGTAAAAAGAAGTATAACTTTACATTCTCTCTTTTTTTCTAGAATATTATTAGTATTCCTATATGATAGAACACACCATAGGATTACATAAGGATAAATTATGAATGGTTGCAGCATGCATCAATAAAAAAGAGAAAATATTATTTTACAAAATATTTTTAACTGTTAAATATAATCTTTTTTTTTTTTTTTTACCAAAAGATGTCATGTTTTCCCCAAGGAAGTGCTTGAAGGTTCCTCCTTGGCAAACCCAAACAACCATCAATCCTGCCCCTGTGCTCCACACTGGGGTCCTACCCCCCATGGTCACCCAAATGAGGTCCAGCAGGCATGTGTCCTGTCTTGATCCTCCTTCACTGGCCTCTATGACACAGCATGGGTAGTCAAACAACGGCAGTCTACACTCTGAAGAGGCTGAAATCCCAGTAGCCACTCAGTCCACACACTGGGCATCTCCGTAGTCCCTATCTGGCATTGAAGGTTTGAAGGATTCTCAAGTTTTATATCTGAAATACAATTTCTCAGACCTTAAGTTGTTTTTATCAGGTTTTATGTCACAGCAATGAGAAAAGTAACTAATAGAAAAGGGTATTTGGGGTGGTTGAGAGTAAGCATATCTTTGCTCTAAATCGCATGCTCATGGAAGGCTAAGAACATGTAATTGCTTGTATCTAGGTGCCATTCCCCTAGACTTCTCTAGCAGGTGCACCCGTGGTTATTTACTCTCACAGATGAGTGACTACAGATCAGGGCTCCCTGTGCCGACAGTTCAGCTGCTGGTTTTGGTACCACCATTGTTCTTTAATAAGTTCTTAGTACTCTTTTGTTAATTTCTTTGATTTTTAATTTTTTTCTTTTATTTACTTATTTTTTATGTGTACGAGTGTACTGTCTGCATGTAAGTAGGTGCACCCGTGTCGTGCAATGCTGCAGAGGTCAGAAGATGTTTGTCGGATTCCTCCGGAGACCGTTCTTAGTCACCATGTAGGTGCTGGGAATTGAACCTGGGTCCTCTGTAAGAGCAGTCGGTGCTCTTAACCGCTGAGCCATCTTTCCAGCCCTGATTTTTAAATTTTTATTTTATGTGTGTGTGTGTGTGTGTGTGTGTGTGTGTGTGTGTATGTATGTGTGTGCATCCATGTTGTGCAGTCACTTTGGAAGTCAGAAGAGGGCGTCAGATTCTCTGAAAGTTATGGATGGGTGTTAGCCACCATGTGGGTACTGGGAACTGTACCTAGGGCCTCTGCAAGAGCAGCCAATACTTTTAACCACTGAGCCATCTCTCCAGCCCCATTCTTACATTCTTATTTGAATTTTTTCCTATAAAGGATCATTTTAAATGTTGGTATCTGGTCCTACAGGTATACATTCTTCTATAATTGCCCTATATGTTTAAGACTGACCAAAAGATCATTTGAATTTGGACCAATTTTTAAGTCTTCTTTGTTTTGACTCTTTCAACCTTAAAGAATAACCAAACTAGGGGCTGGAGAGATGGCCTAGCTGTTAAGAGCGCCGACCGCTCTTGCATAGGACCCGGGTTCGATCCCCAGCACCCACATAGCGGCTGAGAACCGTCTGTAACTCCAATTCCAGGAGAACTCCAGTTCCAGGGGATTCCGAGACCCTCTTCTGACATCCGCGGCATTGCACGACACGGGTGCACAGACCTACATGCAAAAACAGTACATTCATACACATAAATAAATAAAATTAAATAAAAAAATTATAAAAAAAAGAATAACCAAACTAAAGCAAAGGACTTCTGTACCCTTTGCTCCACATCATTTGCATCATCATTCCTACCCCCTCCACCAGTCTTTCTATGGCTGCACATCGTTCACTCTTCACAGACACATACCAGTTTCTCCCAGAACCACTGTAAAGAAGTTGCTGACACCATGTTCCTAAAGAACAGACATTCTTTCACATACTGTGATGATTTCTGTTCATTGTCAGCTTGACTAAATTCGGAATCACCTAGGGAGACATACCTCTGGGCATGTCTTTAAGGAAATCTCCAGAGAAGTTTGACTGGAAAGACCAACCCTGAAGGTGGGTGGCAGGCACCATCCTGTGGGCTGCAGCCCAGATTGAATAAAAAAGGAAAAAGGAGGAAGCCTGCTGAGGGCCAGCAGTTATCGCTTAAGTTTTCCCACAGGAGGGGCGTTGAGTCCTCCCAGTGCTTCATAGTTTGATTTGTGGGGTAAGGTGGTAATCGCAGGTTTTCTTTTCTTTTTTTTTTCTCTCTGGAAAGTAATAAACTTCAGAATGTTGACTGGATTGTACTGATAAAGCCACATAACCCTTTAGCCAGTGGGAAAGCTATGTTTATCATACTTGTTATTAAGTAGCATTGGAGAAAGTAAAGCCCAGTTCTAGGATAGGGTGGAAAAAAGTCATTTGGGGTTCTGCTTTACAGACAGTTTACCTTCAGAACAGTGACACTTGTCTCCAGTGAGTTATTCTTGTCATTGTACTTGCAGAGGTATTTGTTCCTGTTTTCTGCTAGTCATAGACCCTTAAAAGATTATATAATCCTGCACTTTGTTACAGGTAGGCTTCCTTAACCACTGCAAATAAACCTTTTGAATTCCTTGTTATACTTTTATTGAACCTGAGTATTTTTAAGTTAATTTTTATTGAGCGCATTTCATACAACATTTCTTAATCAAATTTAGACTCATCCCCCCATCCATGCCCACCCCTCACCCCTCCCACCCCCGTCAGAGCTCATAGATTCTGCCATATGTGTTAAGTCCTGTCTTACATCTTTTTCCCAGTCTTTTTTTAACCTTTTGATGCAGAAGTTTACTGTTTTGGTCAGTTCTTTGAACAGGTTTTTCTCTCTCTTTTTTGTTCCCTTTAATTTTATATTACTCCAAAATATGCATATATACACTCCACACATTAATCAAAATTACAAAGTCTGAAAATAAACTATAGGTTAATTCCAAAACACGTTCAGGGACCTACTCAAAAGATGAATTTTTTTAAAGTGGAAGAACTAAAGTAAGACAAATAACAATGACTTTTGCGCCAATGCCAACTGTGTTCTCACTATTGACAACTCTTTGGAAAAAGTCCGGATTGGCTTTCATACTAAAACTGTGGTTAATAACAATTTTCTCCCTACTTCACTGAGATAACATGGTAACTAAATAGACCCCGAGTAAATAGGTGTGAAAATACTTCAAAATAAACCACTATAAAATGCACAGTGATGTCCACCAACTAATTTATGTTTAATTTATTTCCTCAGCTAAGATACCTGTTTCTAGGAAACTGAAAAACAACAAAAAAGCTCCGCCAGGTTTCCTTTAGTTTGCAGTAGTGCTAGCCAGCATCATCAGAGAGCCATGAAATGTGCCAGACCAGCTTTGCCTTGTTCCAGCTATCCTGCTCTTCCAGGTGGCTGGCAGGGTGCTAAGTCCTATAAGCAAATGGCAAGGCAAGATGAACTGGAAACTATGCACACATAAAATTGAGAACTTCAAAGACTGTATTATATATTTTGGTTGCCCATTGTATATTTCTCTAGCTTGAAAGTCTCTCTCTCTCTCTCTCTCTCTCTCTCTCTCTCTCTCTTGCTCTCTCTCACTCTCGCTCTTGCTCTCTCTTGCTCTCATTCTATTCATCAGGGCCTGGGATACGGGAATATAAATAGGCTTTTGTAATTTTATACAAAATAATGTCCTTTTACTTTGCAGGTAGAAGTTATTTTTGAACATGTGCTCACAGGTGGTTGGCACAGTTCTTAGAATAGAACTTCATAGTCTATATAGTGTGAAGTGAATTTCCATGTGACCATTATGAATCTGATAGAACTATCGGGCTTCTACCACATAGAGGGTGTGACTTCACACTAACTTGCATTCTGTTAATGAGCCATTTAAAGCAGACAAAATGTCATGTTGGCATTCAGATGGCAGCTTTATGGCTGCTAAGGCTATAGCCAGTTCAGGTTTTGTGTTTGCTTTCTAATTACTGTGACAAAATAGCTCATAAAAACAACCTGAGGAAGTGTTTATTTTATTTGGTTCATAGTTTGAAGGCTCAGGCCATCTCGATGGGGGGAGGCATGGTGGCAGCTTGAAGCAGCTGGTTACATTTGCATCCATAGTCAGGAAGCAGAGAGATGAATATTAGTGCTCAACTCTCTTATATTCAGTACAAGCCCCCACTCATTGATAATATCACCACATTTAAGTGGCTTTCCATTTTAAACTCTGGAAACGCCCTCAATCCACACCCAGAGATACATTTCCATGGTCATTATAAATCTAATCAAGTTGACAGTGAATATTAACCATCACATACTTACTCATTTCTTCCAGTCCATTTGTGGTGAATCCTGATGAGAATATGATGAGAGTAGTGTTGTAGAAAAGCTTCTCATCTGTGTAGCCATCCATGGGCAGAAGTGCCAATGTAAAACAGACCCCTGAGGCAGGGTCCATTTCTTAGAGAAATCCCAAATAAAGGCTCCCTGAAGAAAAAAAAAAACCCTACAATTATATATATATGTATATATATATATATATANATAAGTCTCTCTCTATATATGTATATATGTATATATATATGTATATATATACATATACATATATATATATACATATATATATATATATATATAAATAAAACCTTGCTTGGTTTTACTAATTAGAAAATTCATATCTTACTCTTTGGGGAGAGGGGTGAGGTCGAGAAAGAATAGATAGCTTTTCCTAGTCCTTCCAAAGCTAAAAATGACTTCTCAGTGAGTCAAAGTAGAAATGGGTTTATGGGAAGGGAAAATATTTCTTTCCATCATCCACCACAAGATGACATTCTTTATGTGGGAAAGTGTGTGATGGTTTTATACCTCTGGACAGTGTGGACCTCAGCAGGCTGTTTTCACCTTGAGAAGGTAGGGAGAGGAAGCTTTTAAAGGTGGGGACAAAAGAGGATCTGCCTGCCTGTACTGATGCTCTTACAGTCCTTGTTGACAGAAAAAGAGAAAGGGATGACCAAGAAAAAGAAGTCCTTCTGTGTTTGAACTTAAAGGTTTTTGTAACTTCTTAGAAAACAATGCTCAGTTGGACACTGTCAACATGAGAGAGTATACAGCATGGTTTCCCCTGTTACTGTTCATCTTCCTAGTTTGGTAGTTTGGTTCATTATTGTCTGTTTATCTTGGGTTTTTGTTGTTGTTGTTATTGTTGTTGTTGTTTTGAGACAGCATCTCAAATAATTCTATTCCCTCAGCCTCCTAGCTGCTGAGATTACCAGAGAATACCAGCACATCTGGCCCTGGTTCATTATTACCTGAGAGGATTATTTTCATTTTTTATCTATTAAATCATAACTAATACTTGGTAACCATTGAGTACTTACTCTGGAGGTTCTAAAACGAATATACTGGGGTCTCAATGACCCCAAACTCAGAGAAGTTTACCATTGCAATGCAAGGACCAGTGCAGAGTTCAAAGTAGTACCCAGAGAGTTACAGGCTCAAACCTCACTTCTACTGTTTAGTTACCCATGTCATTTAGCCACTCTAAGCTAGATTTCCTCATCTGTAAAGTGATCATAGCAATGGTACCTGTATCATATTGTTTTTGACAGTGAAAAGACACACACACACACACACACAATTATGTATGTCTATATTCTTTTTTGTTGTTGTTGTTTATTTATTTATTTAATATATATTTTGTACAAGATTGTCAAATCTAGACCCATGTTCCCCACCCTATGCCCCCACCCCACCAGAGCTCATGGATTCTGCCATCTATATGCTTAACAACACCATGGCTAATGTGTGGACAACATTCTGAAAATGTTTGCATAACTGAGCAGAATATTAAATGGGTGTTTGAACTCCATATAGTCCAGAAAGGGACCCTGGTTAGACCCTGTATGTTACAATGCATATGGACTCATGGGCTGAATCATAGATATGTTCATATATTATCTCTCAAAGCAATGCTCTCATGAAACTGTAAGTGTGCCTCAAGGTCACTGGAATTGAACATTACCCCTTCAACCAAAGTATATACTTGAGTTTATTGGAAAGAGACATTTCTCTCAAGAATTCTCAACTGAGGGAGATCTTGTCCTTGAAGAAGCATTTGGCAATGTCTGGAAGCAGATTTTGGTTGTTATAACCCAGACAGGGAGGTCAGGGTTCTTGGCCTTTAATTAGTAGAGGCCAGGGATGCTGTCAGTGTAGTATTCAGGACTATACCCTATGACCCAAAACAGTTCAGCCCAAAATGTTGGTAATAAAAAAAAAAAAAAAGAACATTGAAAAATCCTACTGTACATTCAAATGCAGATCATGAGGCAGAGATTCTGTATAATTTCTCTTTAATAGAAGAATCTGTTCTTGAACCAGTGGAGATAGCTCAGCAGGTAAAGGTACTTGCTGCCAAGCCTGAGACCCACATGGCAGGAGAGAACTGACTCCTGCTAGACATCCTTGGACCTCCACATGCACACTGGGACAAACACATGCAAATACAAATAATGAATGAATGAATGAATGAATGAGTGAATTGCTGGTCATGGTGGCATACACCTTTAATCCCAGCATTCAGGAGACAGAGGCAGGCAGATCTCTATGAGATGGAGGCCAGCTTGGTCTATGTAGCAAGTACCAGGCCAGCTGGGGCTACATGGAGACCCTGTCTCAAAAAATAATAAATAAATACCTAAATAATTTTTTAAAAAAGAATCTCAATCAAGCCAAGCATGATGGAGCACACTATAATCCTGTACTTGGGAGACAGAGGCAGGAAGAGAAGGGCTTCAAAGTCATCTTCAGTTACATAAGGAATTCTAGGCCAGTTGAAGCTATATGAAACCCTCTCCCAAGTAAAAAATCTAGGAAAAAGTGGGAAACAGGAGTTATATAAGTACGTCTAGAAAGAACTACATGATTGCTACTTTGTCTGAATAACCTTGCCCCTTAGGAATTGTCAAAGAGCCCAAGGGGGGTCCTAAGCCACCTGAGCCTAAGGTCAGAGACAAGCCTACAGAGAGTCAAAGCACTGTCAACATAAATGAAGTGCCCCTTCAGGCCTGGTGAAAGTCAGACTGTCCAGTATAAAGAAATCCCAGGGTTACAGTTAGCCAGCTGAGAAGTAGACAGGATAGATGACCTGTCATGGTAGGTTTTTTTTTTTTTTTTTTTTTTTTTTTTTTTTTTTTTGGTTTTGTTTAAGACAAGGCTCACTGTGTTTGCTTGGAATTTGTCAGTGGGCCAGGCTGAAACTCACAGGATCTTCCTGCCTCTGCCTCTGCTCCGCCCCCTCCCCTCTGCCTCTGCCTCTGATGTCCTAGGGTTATATATATGAACTCCCATATCAGACTTACCCTTGGAAATTTGATTCAGAGTAATTTTATTTCAGTAAAGTGGATGCTGTTGAAACTGTTGAATCTTAGAAATTCAGATTACGTTGTTACATCACCATGTGGCTCTCCCGATTGAAAGTGCTCTTCTGGGTATCATGGCCCAAGTTAGCCTTTTAATATGAGAACCTCATTGGAAAAGTGGCCTACATTTTTCTCACAATGCAGACCACGTGAGAATTGTTTTTTCAGCTCAAGACCAAGTTTAATATTGAGCTGATAAAATCTTCCCCTTCAAGTTCTGGTGGGCAAACAAAAACAATGACAAAAGCCTAGTTATTTTAGAAAAATCTCTGGGACATTCCTGCCTGACAGCTGGAGGGGAAGTACCCTGTATCTAGCACGGGGCTTTTTTAGATGTGCAGACCTTGGCTTCTAGGAAATAGGAACATTAATTCTCTTCCTGTGTAGGGTAAAATCCAATAGGACTTTGTGGTGTGTGTGTGTGTGTGTGTGTGTGTGTTTGTGGTGTGTGTGTGTATATATATATATAATTATAATATAATTTAATAGTTATTTTTAAAATATCAAATATTGGGGCTGGAAGATGGCTAAGGCGGTTTTTTTAAGAGCGCTGACGCGCTCTAAAGAGGACCCCCGGGGTTTTGATCAACAGCACCCACAATGGCAGCCGAGAGCCGTCTGAAACTCCAATGCCAGGAGAACTCCAATTCCAGTGGGAATCCGAGACCCTCTTCCTCTTCTGACCTCCGCCGAGGCATTGCACGACACGGGTGCACAGACTTGGCATGCAGACAGTACATTAAAAAAAAAAAAAAAAAAAAAAAAAAATAATAAATAATGCCGGGCGTGGTGGCAAACGCCTTAGAAAAAAAATAAGTAAAATAAAAGATCAAATATCAGGGCTCGAGGGATGCCAGCAGTTAAGAGCACCGACCGCTCTTTCAGAGGACCCGGTTCGATCCACAGCACCCGCATTGTGGCTGATAACCGTCTGCAAACTCCAATTTCAGGAAAACTCTAGTTCAGGGGAATCCGAGACCCTCTTCTACCTCCACGGCATTGCACGACACGGGTGCACAAGCAGACAGTACATTCATACACATACAAAATAAATAAAAAATAAAAATAAAATATCAAATATACTAGTGTTATTTATCCCTCCCTCCCTCCCCACTCATTCCCTCCTATCCTCCTCCCCCTCTTGCCACTTAAACTTACCTCCTCATTATGCTCCCTTTCCCCCTCATAGTCACCTGTGTTCTGCTAGCCTCCCTCCATTAACCTCTTTCTTCTGTCTAGTTCTTCCGCCTCCCAACCAATGGTCCCATTTCTGTTTCTAGATTCTATAGGTATTCCAAGTTAAACACAAAAATCTAAAGACTTAACCATATAGCGACAAGAGTGAAAAAAGCAACCTTGTCTTTCTGGTCTTGGGTTACCCTACTCAATTATGATGCTTTGCCAGTTCTAAGATCCATTTGCCTGCAGAGTTTCGATAATTTTATTTTTCTTTGCAGATGAATAACATGCCATTGTGTAAGAGTATCACATTTTCATCATTCATCAGTCGATGGATGTTTAGGCTATTCGTCCTAGCTGTTGTGAATAGATCAGCTGTGAACATAGATAAGCATGTGTCTATATAGTGGGAGATAGAGTCTTCTGGGTATAATGCCCAAATGGTATAGCTGAATCATGTGGTAGACTATTTCTAGGTTTTTCAGGAACTGCCACACTGGTTTCTGCAGTGGTTGCACAAGTTTACACTAATAGTGCATGAAAAAAAAAAAACGGTTCCCAGGTCCCTACATCCTTGCTACATTTGGTTGTGTTTTGTTTTAAAGGCCCGATTGCTGAGGACACTATACAAAAAGGACATGGGAAGCAAAAATTTAATGACCGAGGAGTTTCCTCCAGGCTGGCGAAGAGTTCAAAGTACCTGGAAGTTGCTATATAGATAGACTTTTGGGGGGGAAATCATCAGCAGTCTTATCCAACAATGGACTTCGGTAATAACCACCATGGCAAGATATGCCCATGGTACAATGTGGCATGAAAATGGTAGGGGGGGAAAACTGGCTGCTTTCTGATGGATTTAAGGCAGAAACTCGATACCGGTTCATATTTGTAGCTCAAGATTGGAGCTCACAGGCCTCAGGGATGCCTACAACGATTATTTCAAATGAATCAAATGTATCAAACTGCTCTCGAAATGCCTGTCCCTCTATATCCAGAGACAGATCCATAAACTTAGCACAGCTCTCAGACCTCATCAGAAAAGCTTCTTCTTTCATTGGACTTAATGTAGAAACTCAGAGCTGGCCAAAGTACAGAGAACGCATGTCTATGAAATGCTCAGTTATAAATTCAACATCTGTATCAAGCCACTCATCCCCCCCACCCAAGGCTCAGGGACTATTATAGAAGATGGGGTAGGGGCTAGAAGAGATGGCTTAGCAGTTAAGAGCCCCCCCCCATAAAAAAACCAACGCTCCTTGCAGAGGACCCGGTTGCGATTCCAGCACCCAAATGGCGGCGAAGAACTGACTTTAAAGCCTGAGGCCTGGTTGGTGCAACACCTTATCCTAGCACCGGGAGGCAAGAGAAAGGCAGATCTCGGTGAGTTCAAGGCCAGCCTGGTCAACAAAGTGAGTTCTAGGCAGCCTGTGGGTATAGGAGACCCTGTCTCAAAAAAAGAAGCCGGGCGTGGTGGCGTGAACCTTTAAATATCCCAGCAGAACTCGGGAGGTAGAGGTGGGTGGGATCTCCTGTGAGTTCAAGGCCAGCCTGGTCTACAGAGCGAGCTCCAGGACAGCTGAGACTAGAAGGGAGACCCTGCCTCAAAATACCAAAAAAAGAAAAACTAAAAACGACAAAACAAAGAGATGTGGAAGCAATATTTTTACGCGGCAGAAGTTAAGGGACATACTCAGCTTCAAACAGTGTGTTCTGGACATGGCAGGACCAATGCAACTCATGGACTCACTGCAGCTGCGGTTGCATGAATACAGCATGTAGAAGATAAAGCTGGCTAGTATTCTAGCATGGAGGGTGGAGGGATGCATGAACCTTCATCCCCAACTGAGGAGCTATAGACAGTTGATAGCTTTGGGGAAGGGAAGAGTCGTTTTCTTTCAATAATGTAATCCCCATGTAGGTTGACCATGCTCCAGTGAACAGCCACACACCCAATTAAGGATAAGAGTGGGCATAAGTGTATTCATTGAGCGATATAGCGTAAAAGTGGGACACAGTTCATGTGTCCCACAGTAAGCAGTTGGGAGGAGGGTGGAAGGTCGTAATGAATTTGGAGGAAGGGGGATGAAATAGGATCAAATACAATTGAATGCCAAGTAATGAATTCGCAAGAAGCAGTAAAAATATTAATTTTCAAAATATAAGCACTCAGGATCTCTTCTTTTTTTTTAAACGATTTAAAAAATTTATATTCCTTTATATGGTCTGAATGAACTGGTCCTGCATGTAGGTCCGATTGCCTCCCTTGCCGTGAATGCCGAGGAGTCAGAAGAAGGGTATTGGATTCCTCCCCCCCCCCCCCCCCCCCTGGAACTGCAGTTCTCCTGGATTGGAGTTCAGATGGGTCTCAATCCAACATGTGGGTCTGGGGATCGAACCGGGTCTTTCTGTAAGAGCAGTTGGTACGCTTAACCACTATGGCCATCTCTCCAGCCCTACCAGGATCTTCTAGATAGCTATTTAACCCTCTGGTGAGAAATTGGCCTTAATAGGTTGAGTTGCTCTTTATGTTGCAATTCTTGTTTTATTTTGTGTTTAATTTTTTGAAAAATCTGTTTTGGGGAGTTTTAAAAAAGTATTTTTCTTTTATGTGTATAAGTGTAGTGCTGCATGTTTGTGTGTAAGTGAACGTGGGTTGTACAGTGCCTATGGAAGCCAGAAGAGGAACATCAGATTCCGCTGGAACTGAAGTTAGGATGGCTGTTACCTGTCATAATGGTGCTGGGATTGGAAACCAGGTCCTACAAGAGCAAACCACTGAGCCATCTCTCCAGCCCCTTTTTGAGTGGCCAGTAACTAGCTATGTAGACCCATATGAGGGTGGGCCTCAAGTCACAAACAGCCACCTGCCTCTGCCTTTAGGATTAAAGACATGTGCCACTATGCCCCATTTTCTATTGCAATTTTTAATAGATTAAAAACAGTTGGGTATTAGCAATTCAATATAGTTCAACTTATTATATGCTTGAAGCTGATAATTTACATACAAATTACTGTTATGTCTTTCCTAAAAAGAACTCTGTACAAATACCCACAAATGTCTAAGTAAACTCAGTGTCTTAAGCTCAACAACTATTGGTATGCCCTCACTAACCAGAACTCAGCAGGTGGCAAGCCTAGGCTGGTGCAGTTATAATTCACTACCTTCCAAAAGACAATTGCAACATTTTTTGTCCGTTGACACAGGTCTCTCTGAATCTCCCCCCCGCCCCAGCCATGGCATGGAACTCCCTATGTAGACTAGCTGGTCTGGAACTCAACGAGAGATCCTGCCTGCCCTCTGGCCAGCCTGCCAAGCTCCCACCACTGATTTGAGTTGAACAATCTGCAACATTTTAACAAAATGTTTTGTCCTTGAGTGGCTTATTTTCATTTTGTACATCTGCCTAGTAAAGAAGACAAATTCTTTTAAACTTAATGGACCTTTGAAAATCACCCACAGCTCTTGGTTGACTTTATTCCTAAACATTTAGAAGGGAATAAGGATTCTAGGTATGATGGCGTACACCTATAATGCCAGAACCCAGAAGATGAAGGCAGGAGGACGAAAAGTTCAGTCACAGTCCTCAGTCGCTAATGTAGTGAGAGTGTGGGGGTTCCCTTGGGCTGCAATGAGATCCTTTCCATGAAATGACAAAAAAAGAAAGGAAAAAGAAAGAGTATAGGAAAAAAATGGAAAAGGGAAAGAAAGGAAGGAGGGGAGGGAGGGCGAGAAGGAAGGAGGGAGGGAGGGGGGAACATGCAAGATTTGTGCTGACTTTAATAAGCCAGACACTAAAAAACAAATATAGAGGGGCTGGAGAGATTGCCTTGGGGGTAAGAGCGCCTAAACCGCGCTTACAGAAGACCCGGGTTTCGATCCCCAGCAACCCACCATGGCGGCCGAAAACCATCTGCAACTCCAAATCCAGGAGAGAACTCTCCGTTCCCACCAGGGGAATCCAGACCCCCCCACCTCTCTGACCTCCGCGCATTGCACGACACAGGTGCACAAACACTCATGGCAGACAGGACATTCATACACATACAGAAAATAAATAAAATTTATAAATATATAGATATAGAATTCCACTTATGTGAGTTAAATGCCTGAAATTGCAGAAAATATAGAAAGTAGAATAGGATGGTGGTTGCTGGCGGCAGACAGAATGGGAATGGGTGGTAGATATTATTGCACAACAGTATGGATGTAGTTAATGCTACTCAGCTCTACATTTAAAATGATTGTGATACAATTGGTGTAGTGGCTAACTCATTAAAATCCTAGAAAACTTGGGAGGCTGATGCAGGAGGAGCTGAAGTTCAAGGCCAGTGTGCTCTACAAGTAAGGTCAAGCCTGGCTTGGGCTCAATGAAACCCTTTCTCAAAAGAGAAATGGATATGATAGTAAATTTTATCTTATAGATGATTATCCCAATTTTTTTTTGGTCTGTTTGAGACAGGTCACCTTTGGTCCCAGCTGTCCGGAGCTCTCTCATGTATCAAAGGCTGGCCTTGAACTCACAGAGATCCATCGCATCTGCCTCCCGAGTGCTAAGACTAAAGGCGTGGCGCCACCATGCCTGGCTATCCCAAATATTTATTTATTTATTTATTTATTTATTTATTTAGTTATTATTTTTTAATGTGTATGAATTGTAGGTCTTGCAGGTAGGTTTGTGCAACCATGGCAGCAATTCCGTGGCAGTCAGAAGAGGGTGTTGGACTTTCCCCTGGAACTGGAAGGTCTCCTGGGAATTGGAGTGACAGCGGGTGTTTTTCTCAGCCGCCCCATGTGGGTGCCTGGGGATCGCCACCCGGGTCCTCTTGTCAGCGCAGCAAGGCTCTTAACCCGCTAGGCTACTCTTCCAGCCCCATATCCCCATTTTAAAGAAATGGAGCTGGATAAATGTGACAGAGCATTACATCCAGAATTATAAACTAACTTAAAAAACAAAGAAAAAACAAAGACCTACTCAAAAGATGGAGTAAAGAGATAACGATAGACTTCACCAGTAGGAAGTAAAGATGGCTTGAGAAACATCTTAAAAAGTGTTCACATCATTAATAATTAAGGAAATGCAATTAAAACCACAGTAAGTATCATCTTCACTCCAATAAGACTAAGCAAAGATCAAGAACAAAAAAACAAAAACCAAATGCTGTAGATGTTGTAGAGGAAAAGTGAACTCTCTCACTGCTGGTGGGAATGTAAAACTGGTACAACCCGACTGTGGAAAGCAGTGTTGAGAACGCTTAAAAGACTCAAAACGAGCCTATACCCACAAGTGGCATCCTACTGAAAGATACATGCACAGCTATTTTATTGCAGCCTCTTCACAAGAGCAAGGAGCTAGAAACAACCCAAATGCCCCTCAGCTGATGACTAGATAAAAAAAAATTTTTTAAAAAAAAAAAAAAAAAAAAAAAAAGGAAGAAAGATAACAAAAATGTGGTGATACATCTACACAGTGGAGTTTTATTCAGTGGTAAAGAAAGAATGACATCATGAGCTTTTCTGGAAATGGGGTGGAACTCGAAGGCATTATGCTAGTAATGAAAGTAACACAGTCCCAGAAAAAAAATGCAGGGTTTCCTCATTTGTGGATGCTAGTGCACATCGCCAGTTGGGCAGGCAAACTGAGCAACTTTTATTATTATTTTCATTGTATCTGAAAGCCAACTGTGCTATTCCAAGTGTAATCTCTTATGTCTCTAGAATTGTCCCTACCACCTACCACTTTATTTCACACATTGTAATTACCATGCATATTAATTGAAGATATGTATTCATAGTCTTTTTAACTGCATGCAACTTTACTATTTTAAAATGGTGAATCTCAGCTGGGCGTGGTAGCACACGCTTTAATCCTACACTTGGGAGCAGAGGGCAAGTGGATCTCTTGTGAATTCAAGCAGCCTGGTCTAGAGTGGGCTTCCAGGCCAGCTGGGACTAAAAGGGAGACCCTGTCCTCACAAAATACAAAAAAAAATGTGTGAATCTCTAAATGTGTTTAGGGAATTAAACCTATATTTTGTTTTCAGAATTTGTAATTTTGATTAAGGTGTGGAGTAAATATATGCATATATATTATTGGAATAATATCAAATAAAGGGAACAAAAACACGAGAGAAGAAACATAATAAAAAAAAAACACTAACCCCACACGAACTTGTCCATTGAAAAGGTTATAAAAGACTGAGAAAAAGCTGCAAGCCAGGACATTAACATGTCTGACCGAGTCGCGACGCTCTGGCAAGGGCCAGGGGGGGGGGGTGGTACGGGGGTGGGCATGGGAGGGGGCATCAGTATACCATTTGCTTCGACCCATGTTGTCTGCCATGCCCGCCCTACCCTTAACTTCCACCCCCTTCCCATTACACCAACACCCTTGCGTCCCGCTACACCGCCCTCTCAACGCTCCTGGATGTTTCCAATTTGCCTTTCCCCCTCAGGGGGCTTTGGGTTGCGCCTCTGCATTCTCATTATTTCCTGCTCATTTTCCTCGTGGTGTACTTCTGGTTTTTTGCCGTCTTGCCCTCCTGTGTCAGTGCATCTTCTATGTCAGCTGTTACTTGTCTCATTTTGCTCTTTATTTTCATCATTGTCAAATGTTTTGTTCTCATGGTTCCCCCTAATCATGTTTCTTCTTAAAAACAACTTTTATCATACCTTCTGTCATCTTAATCAGTTGGGTAAAATCTAGCCATGAATGAGTTTATTTTAGTTTAATGAAAACTGTAAAAATATTTAATAACTGCTGTGCGTGGGGCACACGTTCTTTAAATCCTAGCACTTGGGAGGCAGAGGCAGGCGGATCTTCGTGAGTTCAAGGCCAGCCTGGTCTACAGAGTAGAGTTCCGGACAGCTGGGACTATAGGGAGACCCTGTCGCAAAAGACAAAAAATATTTCATAGAATTATTTTTGGCATTTAAAAAAAATGGAGCTAGCTTATGTATTGCCTTATGTTGAAGTCAAATCCAGCTCTAGTGTTTAGAGGAGGTTAGAAAATGGCATGCTCTCACTACTAGTGTTTGGCTCTCTGTAAACACAGTTTTGGTCTTAGTCCTTCTCTTGTAACAAACTATGTAACCTATTTGAAGATGTGAGTGTAACAGAATTGCTGTTTGTTTTCTGTTTGATTTTAAACAGAGAAAATAAAGGAGTCACTGCTCCTTTTTTCGTGTTTGTCTGTTTTTCTTAAGTTTTCAAGTTTCTAAACCAGTGTACTTCAGTGAGGGCACAGAGACATGCTGTAGAGCGTTTATTGCCTAGTTGACAAAGCTGCTTCTGAAGGCTGGTGGTTCTGTTCCTTTGACACTACGCACTTTTATAATATGTGTTAATGCTATATGACAAAATGCTCTGATTCCTAGTGCCAAAGGTTCAATTCAGTGTATATAACTGAACACTCATCCATTTGGTGCGCTTTTTTTTTTTTTAATGGTGCTTAAAGAGCCCATCCTTTGCAAGTCATCAATGTTTTTCCTCAGGCATTTTATCTTTGCTCAATTGAAGAATAGTGTCTTGTTTCATGGTTTTTGTAGTTGGTGTCTAATGCAGCACCACGTTTTAACACATAGACGTGGAAGTGGGAGCTTACAGTTTTATGAAAAGTAAATCTTGTAGGAGTTGTTTTTCAAGATCTGAAATAAAAGTTTTTTTTTTTCTTTAAAATTTCAAAACAAAAAAAAAAAAAAAAAAAAAAAAAAAAAAGAAAATGGGCTAATAAATCATCCTCTGGTCGTAGCCTGTTGTGTATTCCATAAGAAAATTCTTTTTTGAAGGTAGGTACTTCAGAAGAGAGTTTGGTTTTGGATCGCAGTTTGAGTGCAAGGATGGTTGAAGAGTATGGTGCCTGCTGGGCCCGTGGTGGGGCGCACTCCTTTAATCTAGGCACTTGGGAGGCAGAGAGCAGGATGATCTTTGTGCGTTCAAGGCCAGCGGTCTACAGATTGAGTTTCCAGGACAGCTGGGGATGCAGGGAGACCCCACCTGTCTCGAAAAGACCAAAAAAAAAAAAAAAAAAAAAAAAAGAGTATGTGCCAAGCAATCTGCTGGACTTGGAGAAGGCAATCATGCCACATGATGGAAAAGACGAAGGAAAGTGGACAGATGTGGAAGGGCACATATGTGTGTGAAACAGGGAAGGCTCACCTACATTCTAACTGCCCATTCTTGTAGTAAATAATCTAGTCCCAGTGACTAGCTTGAGGCTAGTGGGATGGTTCATTTGTAACGATGCTTGCCACAGATCCCTGGCCACCTGAGTTCATCTCCAGAACAGACAGAAAGATAGAAGGAGAGAGCTAGGGCGGAGAGATGGCCTAGTGGTTAAGAGCTCCGACCGCTCTTGTAGAGGACCGTGTTCGAAAAAGGGAGGAAGGGGGGGGGGAGGAGAGAGAAGAAGGAAGAAGGAGTGTCCCAGCACCCACATGGCATTGAGAACCGTGTTAACTCCAATTCCCAAGGGAATCTGACGCCCTCTTCTGACCTCCGTGGCAATCGCACGACAGGGGTGTCACAAACTACATGTAGACAGTACAACTCATACCACATACAAAATAAATAAAATTTAAAAAAAGGAGAGAACTGACTGATTGGAAGGACTGGCATGTGCATGAACACACCATAATTATAACTTTAAAAAAAAAAGTATAACTTTTCTTTTTTTGTCATCTTTTTGAAGACAGGGTTCCCTGTACACCTCCAAGCTGGTCTAGACTCACTATATTAACCAGGCGTGGTCGTGACTTCACAAGATCTTGCCTGCCATCTGCCGCTGGAGTGCTGGATTAAAGACACGTGCTTGCCATTTCCCGGCAACATAAAGAATACCATGGGAGGAAGACCAGCGGATTGATCTCTGGTGAGTTTTTCAAGGGCCAACCTGATTTATGTAGTAATTTCCCAGGACAAGCGTCCCCTATCCTCAAAAAGACCAGGAACAAACAAACAACAAAAAAATAAATACCAAGAAGCTAATTCCAGTTTAAAGGAACCAACTCAGTCATAGCCTCAAGATCTAGTCTCCTTCTGCTTCTGGACCCCACTTCTTATAGGTCTTGCTACCATTTGTACCTTTAAATTGGGGACCTGTCTTTTGTTGACTAATCATATCCAAAGTGGTTATTTTTATCCTTAAGATATTCACAAAACATAATTGAGTTTAGAACATTTCAAAATATTCCAAATCTACCTTCCCTCAGGGCTATCTTATATATGTCATATGTGTTTTTCTGGGTGACTTTTGTTTACTAATCCCTATATTTATTTCTCCAGAAGGATGAAACTATTGAGGTTTTTTGGGAACCAGGTTTCTTAGGGAAAGCTCTGTGGTCAATCTCAGTAACTATATTGTGCCATGTTTTTGTTTTCCAGGACAACCTCAAAGGCATATCCTCAGTCTCCAAAGATAGCGAAGCCCCCATATTTGGGGTCTCCTGGGAAGTACCGCTTGCCTCCCATTCCTATTGGAAGAAGCACCCAAAAGAAATCAGAAGAAGGAGAAGAGAAATAAGGAAAGGGAAGGTCCCTTGGGTCAGCAGACTCCTGACCTACCCAGAGAAGAAACCCCGGAGAAGCATGTGGCAGATAAGCACTCCCCAGAGAAATATGTGGCAGACAAGCATGCCACTGAGAAGCGTGCAGCTCACAAACATGCCATTGAGAAGTATGTAGCTGACAAGCATGCTACCGAAAAGCATGCTGCCACAGAAGGGAAGGCCAAGAGCATTGCAGTAGTTCTTCTCTGTTGATGTAGCCAGTGGAACTCGGATTTTCTGTAATAATTCTCCCTTAGTCCTGATTTATATGCCATTCTGTAATGTTTGGAGGAGAGAGGTTTCCTTGGACAATTTTAGCGCCTTGGACTGCTTTCCTCAGGTTTGCTCATTTGTTCGTAATCCTTCCCTTTTCTCTCTCAGAGGAGACTTAGGCATTAACTCTGCTTATGGCTGTGGAAGGTCACAGGAGTGCTAAGATGGGCTGTGTACAGCCTGTATTTGTGTTTCTTGGATGAGAGTGCTTGCTTTCCTGTAGTCGTTAAAGCCTCTGGGATGTAATGAGTTCACTTAGATGGTAGTGTTATGGGATTTGCTTGTGGGTTTGTAGTCCTCAGCTGTTCCCTGCCCCTACCGGGGTCACAATCGGGGTCACAGCTGGCCTACTGCAGCTCCTTCTGATTGGTGGCTAATTGTAACACTGTTTGGGGCAGTGATTTTGGTCTCAATGATACAAAGTTTTGGTAGTGGTCCACTTTTTTTTTTTTGTCTTTTGAAGACAGGGTCACCTTAAGCTCCAGCTGTCCTCAAGTTGGTTTTTGACCACTTTTATTGAGTGGACGCTCTGTTTCGTTTCCCCCGCTTAATCCATTTCTTGCTTTCCACTTGTTCTGGCAGCCTTGGGGAAACCCTCAGCGGGTACCACTGATGCAGGGGAGGCTGCAAAGATCTTGGCTGAAAAGAGACGTCAGGCTCGGTTGCAGAAGGAAAAGCAGGAGCTACAACAATTGGAGAAGGAAGAACAAGAAAGGTATACAGGCACTCGGTTTGTGTAGTCCGATATAAAGGCTGTATTGGGAAGATTGCTTGCCTCTTTTTACAATTTTGGTGCTGCTAAAACCCAGACAGAAGTGTAGGAATGCAGAGTAAGTATATGGACTGCATAGAAGGTACTTAGGGAGTACATGGACTACATAGAAGGTGTTTAGGAGACTGTATCTCCTATTAGATGTGGTTAACAGTGACAAAACTTTGCTCTCTTAAGAGGTCCTAGAAACTTGTATTTCCTGCATCTAAATATTACAGGTACTTTCATTTCCCCTCTGGGACTTAGAGATCAGGGAAGTCTACTAGATCTGTCAAGAGAGTTTGAACTTTGTTTATAGAATGAGTCACCCTGGCAAAACAGAAGGTATAGAGATCTTGATTCTGCTTCCTAAATTGTTTTCTCCATCAAATGATCCTAACTCACGCTCCAGAGCCAGATAAGGAAGAGAGTTGGTCAGAGTCCCCCTAGCTGAGATGGTAGAAGGAAGAGCCAATATCATAGCCTAGGAACAATGAGGGCTACAGAAGTCCTGTCCTGGAGCAAGACATAAGATGTCTTTGCAGTGAGGTGGTCTCTAAACGTTGGAGGATAGCAGGAGCATCCAGAGAACACAGTGGAAATGCATCAACCCAAGTCTCATTTTAACAATCTTCAATATTTGGAAACCACTATGGGTATAGTACCAGGGCACTTTGATGCAGTACAGACAGTCTTGCTTTTTCTGATCTTTGCACTCAGAAAAAGAATACATTGTTAAAGGGCAAGGTTGATTTTATCACCAAATTGAGAAAGAAAGCTCTTAGGATAATCATAAAGTACAATCTGGTACCATTTAGAGAGTAAACACGGCAGGAAGCAGGCAGAGCTACAAGGTCAGCGCTGAATTGAAAATAATTAATGATAAAAATTCTTGATCCTTTAATAACCTTATTGAGTTCTTTGCTGTCTCTGATGAAAGGTTTTTTGATAACATCTTTAAGGTTACAGGGTAAGTCCCTTTTAAATTCTGGAAATCTCTGATTATTTTCTCACTCCGGCCTTTTGGTCAATACAGACAAGTTTTGTTGTTGGATGGTGTATTCACTTTGGTTTGGATGGGCTAGAGTTATGTGAAGGGAAAGCCACAGGTGATGAGTCAGGGGACTCAATTGACAGGCCTTGGTAAAGGCAGCCCCAGATATGGCATATGCTCTGAATAGGTAAGTGACATGACTGCTGCTGTGTGCTTAAGGGCAAGTCGTTAGCCTTCCAGCTACTCCTCTCCTTCTCACATTTCTTTTACCACGTAGCTCCTGAAGGAACTGATTACACATCCTGTGTTTTATTTTTCCAACTCTGCCTTCAAACTTTACACCTACCATTCCCTTCCCTTCCTGGCAGACTTCCCATTGATGTTTGGTTCACTTGCCCTGGCTCTGCTAGTCACTCCTGAATCTCAGCTGTTAAATCCCCTTAAATTCTGCCTGGACTCTAAGCTTTCAGCCCTCAACCAGCTTCTTGCCTGACTTCAAGCCCTCCCTGAATCCAGTGTTGCCTGCTCTTGGTCTACCATTGTCCCTGCCATCCTCCCACTTTCCTCTGGCTTCCGAAGATTGCAAGCTGACAGTTAATGTTTAGCCGTTAATTATGGTAAGACCAAGCTTGCTGCCATCCTGCCTTTCCTTGCCTTCATTTTCCTTACCCTCTTTTTTATTTATTATCAGTTTCTAAAGTTAACTGTACTTTATTTGTAAACCTTACATATTTTCTGGAACATATTGATTCTGTACCTGTGGCCCAGCTTCAGTCTAGAGCTATACTAGCTTTTAGACACAATTGGTTACCAAAATGTAAACTGAGGAAGATCAAATCCCTTAGTATTTAATGCATATCATTGTTCAATGACTATGTGTGGCCAGTAGCTACCAGAATGAACATATACTTTAATAGAAAAAAAAAAAATATGTCCTTAGCTCAGAAAGTGTCTGTTAGCTAATCATTTGTCCTAAAAACAAGCTCATATCTCCCAACTAATACAGTTTTTTTTTTTTGGAAACAGGTCTCCCTGTAGCCCTAGCTAGCCTGAAACTTGCTATTTAGACCAGACTGGGCATCAATCTCACAGAGTCCCTGCTCTGCCTGCCTCTGCCGGGGTCCTGGTTGGCTAGGCAACTAATGACGGTTTTGTGTGTCCATATTTACCTCAAAGTAGCATCTTGAAGATAGAAGTTAGTATCTTTCACCCAGACTTTCTGTTCATTTCATGAGCTCTGTACTCCCATCTACGTTACCTCCCAAGTTAGAAATCTCAATGCTACTCTCAACTCTTCCATAATCCTCCATATCCCATTGGTTGTTAGGTAAGTCTTCATTGGCTCTCACATTAGCATATCTTCTCTCTGTGCCCCTCCAGTACTGGTTGGCTCAGCTAAACTCTCCGGCATTGCAACAGAGTCTCCAGATCTCATAGAACTCGTCCAGTATCCTTAATGCTGTGTCCAAAGTGACCCTCCTTAGATAAGTGTGAAAGTTCTACTTCTGTTCTTATCAAGCTAGTAAGTCTCCTGACCACAGGATCTGTCAAAACCTACCAGTCGATGTTCAAAGCCTGCCAGAGACTGGCCACTCCCTGCCTCTTTGACCTCTCTCTCTCTAGGGTCCAACCTGCCACTCTTCTTACATGCCCCATAATACAGCTCCATACCACCACCGCGTAACCTTTGTTATGCCTTCCCCCGCCATGATTCGTGACCTTGCCCACAATCTCAAAACAATAATTTTTTTTTTCAGAAATGCAGTTATGCTCACTTCTATGTGACGTTTTTGGACCTGTTTTTATTACTTACGGGGGGAACTGATCTCCCCCTCTGTACCCTCTGAGTTTAGCTTCCAGTAGATGAAGATAGCCTCATTTCTCTATGTGTCCCTCTTCTCTAGTTAACACTTTAAAGGTTTAGACTATACTCTTAAACCACTGGCACTTGCTGCTTAGTAAAGAGCAAGAAGCTGAATAGGTTCAACTAAAAAGGCATTGATGACAGCAGTGGGTTAAGTGGACTAAAGAACTAAAATTTGTGGTGAAGGCTGAAGAAAAGGGAGTTTACAGACTTGGACAAGTCAAAAGAAAGAGGAATATTTGGAGGTGATGCTAAGGTTTGATTTGAAGGACTCAGAAAGTTGGTACACCCAGTAACAGATGATGCAAAGTTGGGATACCCAGTAACAGATGATGCAAAGTTGGGACACCCAGTAGCAGATGATGCAAAGTTGGGACACCCAGTAACAGAAGATGCAAAGTTGGGACACTCAGTAACAGATGATGCAAAGTTGGGACACCCAGAAACAGATGATGCAAAATTGGGACACCCAGTAACAGAAGATGCAAAGTTGGGACACTCAGTAACAGATGATGCAAAGTCGATACACCCAGTAACAGATGATACAAAGTTGGTACACCCAGTAATAGATGATGCAAAGTTGATACACCCAGTAACAGATGATACAAAGTTGGGACACTCAGTAACAGATGATGCAAAGTTGGTACACCCAGTAACAGATGATGCAAAGTTGGGCCACCCAGTCACAGATGATGCAAAGTTGGGACACCCAGTAACAGATGATGCAAAGTTGGGACACCCAGTCACAGATGATGCAAAGTTGGTACACCCAGTAACAGATGATGCAAAGTTGGGCCACCCAGTCACAGATGATGCAAAGTTGGGACACCCAGTAACAGATGATGCAAAGTTGGGACACCCATTAACAGATGATGCAAAGTTGGTACACTCAGTAACAGATGATGCAAAGTTGGGACACCCAGTAACAGATGATGCAAAGTTGGGACACCCAGTCACAGATGATGCAAAGTTGGTACACCCAGTAATAGATGATGCAAAGTTGGTACACTCAGTAACAGATGATGCAAAGTTGGGACACCCAGAAACAGATGATGCAAAGTTGATACACCCAGTAACAGATGATGCAAAGTTGGGACACCCAGTAGCAGATGATGCAAAGTTGGGACACCCAGTAGCAGATGATGCAAAGTTGGGATACCCAGTAACAGATGATGCAAAGTTGGTACACCCAGTAACAGATGATGCAAAGTTGATACACCCAGTAACAGATGATACAAAGTTGATACACCCAGTAACAGATGATGCAAAGTTGATACACCCAGTAACAGATGATGCAAAGTTGGTACACTCAGTAACAGATGATGCAAAGTTGGGATACCCAGTAACAGATGATGCAAAAGTTGGGAAAAAAAAAAACCACAAAAAAAACCCCGTAAACAGATGATGCAAAGTTGATACACCCAGTAACAGATGAGACACCCAGTAACAGATGATGCAAAGTTGATACACCCAGTAACAGATGATGCAAAGTTGGTACACCCAGTAACAGATGATACAAAGTTGATACACCCAGTAACAGATGATGCAAAGTTGGTACACTCAGTAACAGATGATGCAAAGTTAGTACACTCAGTAACAGATGATGCAAAGTTGGGACACCCAGTAACAGATGATGCAAAGTTGATACACCCAGTAACAGATGATGCAAAGTTGGTACACTCAGTAACAGATGATGCAAAGTTGGTACACTCAGTAACAGATGATGCAAAGTTGGGACACCCAGTAACAGATGATGCAAAGTTGGTACACCCAGTAACAGATGATGCAAAGTTGGGACACCCATTAACAGATGATGCAAAGTTGGTACACCCAGTAACAGATGATACAAAGTTGGTACACCCAGTAACAGATGATGCAAAGTTGGTACACCCAGTAACAGATGATGGAAAGGCAACAGAATTGATCTGAAAAGCTAACATTTATCCATCTGATTTTAGATAAACTTAGGTGTCTGCAGAGCATGCCAGTGGTTGGAAATAAAATGGAAGCCTGTGGTCTAGGTGAAAGTGAGATGAATAAAATTACCTCCAAATCAGTCTTCCTCACATTACCATGTGTGAGGTGAGAAAGGAGAGTAGCAGCCCCCTAAGGCTGGAACATAGTGGACACCTCTTTGAATAAGATCATCCTCACATCTGTTTTGTTTAAAGATTCAGTAGTTAATTGAGAAAATAGAATGAAAAAATAAAGATACTTCAGCCAAACTTTGAGAAGCCCAGTTATTATCAGCAGCTGGTGAGGGAAACACTGTCCAAGTCAGGGAATCTGGGAGAACCCTCTTAATGGAAGACCTTATTGGGCATTCTGTTAACTAGGCCCTAAGAAGAGAGCAAAAGCTGGTCTAGTCCCAACTAGGTATAGCATCAAAGTTCTCTCAGAAGTCCTAATAGCAGGTCCAGTCTCTGAGCTCGGGCATGGCCCAGTATGTACAATGGGATGCTCGAAGTTGGGATAAACAACCTCGTACCTTAGATCCAGTCTGGGGAGGATATTGGTGCAGACTAGTCAACAAGATCTTACTGAAATTCCAAAAATAGATCACATGAAGAAATCAAAATTACTGCTGAGGGCCTACATCAAAGAATAGTCAAGTAATGCAGCATACGATAATGTCACATAGCCAACCTGAAGCTCAGTGTCCAAATGAGAGAGTACAGGCCTAAAACTCAGGCATAGATCCCCAGGCTTACTCACACTTAGTTTCTTGGGGGCCAGAAGAGGTGCTAGCTTTTCAGATCCTGAAGATAACAGGTCCTGTGTGAAGTTACTGTTGCTTTAATTCATATCCTATGCATCCATTGTGCTTTAACCTCTCCACGGGGAAATACCACTAGCGTTCTCGAAAGGGATAAATGGCCGGCGGTGGTGGGCGCACGCCTTTTATCCTAGCACTTTGGGAGGCAGAAGACGCAGGCGGATCTTTGGGAGTTTCAGGCCACCTGGTCTACAGAGTGGAGTTCAAGGACAGCTGGGGCGACAGTCCCACGAAATTAAAAAAAATAAAAATAGGGGGCTGGAGAGAATGGGCCTACCGGTTAGGAAGCGCCGACGCCTCGGGCAGAGGACCCTGGGTTTGATCCCCAGCACCCACATGGCGGCCGAGAGCTCGGGGACGCCAATTCCAAGGAGAGCCTCAGTTTCAGGGGAGTCCGACACCCCTCCTCTGACCTCTGCTGCGTTGCACGACAGGGTAGCACAGACTTGCATGCAGACAGTACATCATACACAGGACAGAAATAAATAAAATTAATAAAAAGATATTTTTAAATAAATAAAAAAAAGTAAAAATAAAAAAATGAAAGAGATAAATGAAACAGTGCTTTGGAAACACGTGGGTCATTGCCATGTCTATCTTTGACAACCTAGAGTCTAAGAGACCAAAAGCTTCTCCTTAGGCCCCATAATGCTCTTCTGTGGATGATAATTGGATTGTTCCACAGTGCTTTAAGGCCTACAGCCTCTGGTGGTGTAGAATATGTTATCATGTTACACTCTGGGGCTAGTACCTTTAAGCATCATTCACCTTTTTAGCTATTTCTTTAGCAGGCATAGACTGTTAGCCTGTCTGATACCTGAAGCTGACCATAAGGATCAAAGGATGCCTTTAAAAGAATAAGAAGAGGGGGCGTGGTAGGAGGGAACACTGCGATTGGGGTGAATGACGAAACTACACCAACAATATGAAGGTCTGGACACACATTTGATCAACTTGATGAACATACAAGGCCCCCCCCCCCCCCCCCGCTGAATGGTGGGACCATGGGCTGTTTGGTTTTGGGCACAACTGCTTGCAATTGGTTATTAACATGAATGATGCTTGTACCCTTTTACCCCAACACCCCATAAAAAAAAATTATCACTTATTGTTAAAAATGAAAAAAAAAGGAGAAAGATGGCATAAGGTTTATGGCAGAATGCATGATCTGGGATGGGGTGGGGGGGAAGGGAAAGGGAAATAGGACTGAACTGAATTGGGAGAATAATGTGTGAAATAAACAAATCATCAATAGAAAATGAAAAATTAAAATAAAAAATAAAAAAATAAAAAGATTTTATCATTTTATAATGGTAATAACAGCATCTGTCAGTCAGTGATACATGCTTTGAAATGAATGTAATTTCATATATATTAAGAGGGCAATTGCTGGGTGTGGTGGCACATGCCTTAATCCTAGCACTTGGGAGGCAGAGGCAGGTAGATCTCTGCGAGTTCAAAGCCAGCCTGGTCTACAGAGTTCAAGGCCAGCTGGGGCTATAGGGAGACCCTGTCTCAAAAAGACCAAAATAAAGGGGGGGGGCATAGCTAGGAGATAGTAGAACACTTGCTTGCCAGGCATTCATGAAGCCCTAGGCTGAATCCCCACTACCACCAAAAAAGAATATTGAGGTGAAGGGACAGTTCATTTTAATTTTTTTTTAATTTTATTTATGTTTTTTTTTTTTTTTTTTTTGAATTTTTTTTCTTCATGCAGGTTTGTGCACACGTGGGGTCAGGCATGCCGCGGGGATCAGAAGAGGGTTTCGGATTCCCCGGCCTGGAGTTCTCCTGGATTGGAGTTTCAGACAGTTCTTTTTTTTTTTTATGTGTGTGCTGGGGATCTAACCCAGGTCCTCTGGAAGAGCGTAGGCGCGCTCCTAACTGCTATGCCATCTCTCCAGCCCCCAGTTCATTTTAATATTTAATTTATTTATTTATTTATTTATTTATTTATTTTATTTTATTTATTGTCTTTTTGAGACAGGGTCTCCCTTTAGCCTCAGCTGTCCTGAAACTTCACTCTGTAGACCAGGCTGGCGCTTTGAACTCAAAAAAGATCCACCTGCCGCTTTTTGTTGGCCTCCCAATATTTATTTATCATGACAACACACGCAGCCATGCCATACCATTCTGATTTAATGGTAATTCATGAAAAAAATCAATCAGAATATTAAAGTTCATTGAGTAAATACTTAAAATATTTAAAGCTAGACCAAAAAAAAAAAAAAAGAAGTTTACAATGACCACAAATAGCAATTAGTCTTTAATTTATTAGCCTTTATGGGGATGAAGTGTACTGGGCGGCATGTAAGGGGGGTGGCACCTGGTTTGCGAATACCAAGGAGTCAGAGAGGGTGTCCCGGATTCCCTTAGGATGGGAGTTGGAGTTAAAGACGATTCTCCGCTGCCATGTGGGTGGTGGAAACCAAACCAGGGTCCTCTACAAGAGCAGTCGGGTGCTCTTAACTGCTGAGAGAGCTCTCCATCCCATCTCTGGGACAAGTCATTCCTTGTTTATTTTTTTTTTAATGCGTGTGAATGTCGTCTGCATGTAGGTTGGTGCCCCCTGTCCCCCCTGCAAATGCTGCGAGGGTTTCAGAAGAGGGTTCCGGATTCCCTGACCTGAAGTTTCAAGATGGTTGTAGGCTGTCATGTGGGTGCTGGGAATCGAACCTGGGTCTCTCTGCAAGAGCAGTCATCGCTCCGACATTCATTTGTTTTTTTTAAATAGTAAAACTGAAACTTACCTCTGGGAGGTTTCATAACCAGGCAACACCCTATTGCAATTATTTTCATTCATGTCATAAATAATGCCATGAAATTTTTTAAAGTTTTTATTTTTGTTTTATTTTTACCGGAATTCTACGTAGCCAAGCAAGTTTTGGGGCTTGGAGAGATGGCCTATTGGGTTTCCGCGTGCGCCTGCTCTTGCGGGGGACCTGGTTTCGATTCCCCGCACCCACATGTGGCTGAGAACCATCATTACCTCCAGTTCCAGGGGAATGCCGACGCCCTCATTCTGACCTCCGCGGCATTGCAAGACACGGGGTGCAACAAACCTACATGCAGACAGTACAGGGGCACACCTAAACAAATAAATAAATAAAATAAAAATTTTAAAAAGAGCACAGTTGTTTTGTTCCAGATCAACATTAGGGTGGCTCAGTGGGCCCATACAATTAGTTAATTGCTAAATCCCAGACAGTGAGGGATGCCATTTGTCTTTGTTTTCTGGGACTAGTGTTACTTCACTCATCATGAATATCTTCTTGGGGTCTCCATCCTTACCTGCAAAGTCATGATGTCATCTTTCTTTACCGCTGCATAGAACTCCATTGTGTAAGATGTACCACATTTTCTCTCTAGCCTGCTCGTCAATTGAGAACACTTGGGTATTGGTTCCATAAGTTAGCTATTGTGAATAAGCCTGCAATAAACACGGCTGTACATGTATCTCTGCAGTAAGGTAAGTCCTGGTGGGTATATTCTCAAGAGTGGTAGGCTGGGTCAAGGTTAATGCTCAGGAATTGTAGCATGACTAATCCCATTTTAAAATAGATATCAGAAGTGTTGAGTGACTTTCCAGGTGTCAAAACAGAGAAGAAATTGAGAAGAAATTTGGGTCTTGTCCATATATGGCAAGGAAAGTGATGCACTTGTAAACAGGAAGAACATTGGGAAATGTAAGCACAAGATTTTCAACTTCTCAGACCTTTAATTCACTAATTAGAGCTCTTTATCATTATATAATAAACCATTTATCTATGAATGAAAGTATCCTAAATGTCACGTCATTTTCTTTTTTTCTATTTTTATGTGTATCTTAGGTATATAAGTGTATTGCTACATGTCTGTAAGTGCACGTGTGTTCTGCATTTCTGTGGAGGACAGAAAGGGTGTTTGGATCCCTGGAACTGGAGTTACAGATGAAGTGTCTCTGCCATGGTGAGGGTGCTGGGAGCCAAACCTGGGTCTTCGACAGCAGCTAGTGCTCTTTATCTACTCACCATCTCTCTAGCCTGCCAATATCTATTGCCTACAAGAAGACTAAAAAACTAAAAGCCTTTTTAAAATTTGTGAAATAAATGGAAAAATGTTTTGATCTCTCTAACTTTGATTTTTATTGAGCTTTTTTCTCTCTCTTGGCTGCGGCAAAATTTTAAATTGCCAGTTTAGAATCCATGGTGAACTTGAGTTCACGGCCATTGCACTTCAGTTGCTCATGACTCGAAATGTGGTCATTGTAACACTTCTTTTTTTGTACTAGCTTTTAAAGCTTTTAAGTATTTAACTCAATGAACTTTAATATGCCCTGATTGATTTTTTTCAATGAAATTACCATTATCAGAATGGATTGGCTGGCTGCGTGTGTTTTATCATGGTTAGGTTATAAAGGGACATCTTGTTCTCATGTTTAGTAGGTCTTCCCCATAAATAGGCAAATTAGTCGTTAGGAGATACAGTTTAAAAGTCAGGCCGTTGGTTCAGATTTTAAAAATATCATTTTTTTATTTTGTGTTTGAGTGTTTGGCCTGTATGTGTGTAAGTGTACTACATGCATGCAGGGCCACAGAGCCAAAGGGGGGTAGCAATCCCCTGAAACTGGAAATTTTTTTTTTTTTGGTCTTTTTCGAGACAGGGTATCCTGTAGAGTCCCAGCTTTCCTGAACTAGCCCTGTAGACCAGCAGGCTGGCCTTGAACTCACAAAAGATCCACCTGCCTCTGCTTTACCGAGTGCTAGGATTAAAGGCCATGCACCACCAAGCCCGGCTGAAAACTGGAATTTTACAGATGGTTGTTAGCCATCATGGGGGGGCTGAAGTGGACCTAAGTCTTCTTCAAAGCAGCCAGTGCTCTAGCCAAGGAGCAATCTCTCCAGCCCCATTTTGTTTCATTTCTGTATTACACATAGGACTAAAATGCATATCTGTTTAAGTAAAGTGGTACATGAGTCAAATGCATGTGGTTAACATGTTGAGCATTACCTGCTGCAAAAAAGAAGTGAGCACATGGTTCAGTTCATTTTTGGCAGCTTGCCTTTTTGGAGATTGACATTTGCTAACAGTGGTTATGGTCGCAAAAGGTTTGAGGAACAATGAAGTGTACATACCAGTTAACGTAAGGAAAATGCTGTGCCAAGAAAGACGCCGGTCAACCGGAAGAGGAAAAGAAGCACGAGGAGGAAGTAGAGAAAAGAAAGGCAAGAGAGGAAGCAGAACAGAAGCCTGAGGAGGAGCTGTTGTCAAAACAGAAGCAAGAAAAGGAAAAAGAGGGAAAAGAAAAGGCGAGGAAAATGGCTGATTGAAAAAACAGGTAGAGTTGTGAGGCCTCAGACTTTGTCCTTTTTATTTAATCAAGGACCTTGGAATTATTAAATTTGAAATGAATTCTAATGTAAACTTGAATTTTCATTTTCTTAAACTCTCCTATTCCCTGGGTATTAATTGTAACTTACTTGGGACAACACGTAGTCATTAATGTTTGCCATGTGAGTTTGGGTTTCTCTAATAACAGTAGATACGGGGATAAGAATTCTGTGACATTAGTTTTATTTGGGGAGATGCCCATGAATCAGGTAATGGGGATGAGGAAAGTCAGTCTACAGTATATCAATGACTGAGTTACTGTGTTGTAGCTCAGTGTTATTGGGACCCTCTGAGAATGATGGCCATGGCCTTAGAATTTCTCCCCTTGTGGAATGTAGCTCCTTGGGGAATTAACTCCTGGAATCTTCTGGCTGTGTGTACCACACTTCCTGGCCAGAGCCTGCTCAAAGACAGAGATCTTTACCACATGTGAGAACAGTATCCACAGTAGATGGTAGGTTGAGGGTATATGAACAAGGCCCAACCTTATCTGCTGTATCGTAAAACAGATTGTGTAAGTCTACATTGAATAGTGAGGCAACATCCACTTTGGGGGAGATGATGGGATGCAGGCACTTGTGCAGAGCTTAGGAAGTTAATTCAGTATTTTCTTAACTTAAAAAGCCTCTGCTTTGTTTGGTTTATCTGGTTTTGCATTTGTTTTTATTCAGAAAGAAGAAGCAGAAAAAAAGGCACAGGAGGCAGCTAAACAGCTGCGTCAAGAAAGAGAACAGATCATGCTGCAGATTGAGCAGGAGCGACTAGAGAGGAAGAAAGTAAGAAGCTTTGGCTTTTCTCGTCTCTGTAACCTCTTGAGTGTGCTCATTCATGTCTTCAATCCTTTGTATTGTTTTCAACGTAGTCTCACGTAGGGCGAAAAAAAAAAAAATTTTGGTAGATCTGAATTTTTTTGTTTGTTGTGTTTTTTCTCTAAAATATTTAATTTCTGTATGTGTATGAAGGTAGTGTCTGCATGCAAGTTGTGCACTGCCGTGGCGTGCAATGGCAGCGGAGGAGGTCAGAAGGGTGTCGGATTCCCTGGAACTGGGAGTTCTCCTGGAATGGAGTTTCAGACGGTTTTTTCGTTCTCCGCCGCAATGTGGGTGCTGGGGATTCGACCCAGGTCATCTGCAAGAGGCAGGGCCGGCGTCTTAACCACTAGTCCATCGCTCCAGCCCCAGATCTGAATTTTTAAGCCTATTCTTGTCATGAAATTTTTACTGTTGGTCTGTTCACTTGACAGAAAGTTTTGGGGTTGGCATCCAAGGTCATTTAGAGCTGGGAATACTTACTTTTGGTCCAGGCTCTCCTGGCTTTTATAGTTTGCACTAAAAACTCAAGCCCTTGATTCTGATAGGGTTTTTTTTTTTTTTTTTTTTTTTTTTTTTTTTTTTTTCATTTATTTGTGTCTTTTCTTTGTTCTGTATAGTTAATGTTTTACTATGATATACCATGAGAATTTTCTGTTCTGGTCCTAGTTGGGGTTCTTTGTGCTTACTTGGGAACTCCCTGTAGGTAGTTCCTGTTTCTTTTTTATAATGGTGTTGAAGATCTGTTCAACCCATTGGCCTGATATTCTTCTCCTCCTGTATGCCTATAATTCGTAGATTGGGTCTTCTCATGTTGTCCCAAACATCCTAGCGGTTTCAGCTTTGTGTGCATCCAGTCTTGAAGGCCCTGTTTTTCTGTTTCATTCATTCTTTTTGTGAGGCTTTCTCCTGTTTGCAACTGGCTTATTTGGTTCTTCAATTCATGCAGATTTCCTGCTTGGGTTTCGGCACTATTATATTTTTGTGAATTTAGTTTTCAAGTCATGAAATATTGTTTTTGATAGTTTTCATTGAGCCACATAATTTGTATTGCCTCAGCTTGCATCCAAGTTATTTGGAGTTGTGTTTTCTTTAAGGTCTTTGACCATGCTTATAATTGGTCTTTTAAAGCCGGATCCAGCTGTTTGTCGTGAAATGATTTCAGTGTATACCTTGGGGAGGGGGAGTGGTTTTTTTTGGGAACATAGTCCCCTCTTGGTTTTTCCATATTATTTGTGTTTTTTTGTTGTGCTGCCATTTGTGCATATGGATGTTCTTTATTGGGTATCTGACCAGCGAAATGTATTCTGGTTGGCTTTGTTTATTTGAGTTTTTGATATATTTTTCTTTGTTAATATAGCTTGGTTACTTTATGTTCCAAGTCCTAGATAGTAGGCAGGACTGTCCAGCAGACGAAGAGTCAAGGAAGATGGGGGTTGGGATTAACTGAAGTGGTGCTTAGCACCTATGTTAGGGTGGTTGGTGACTCAGGGAAGGGAGTTAGTCCAAGGAAGGGATTGGTGTCTGCAAGGATCCTAGTCTGGATGAGAACAGAGGGTAATCTATATCTTTATTAGAGTTTTTGTCATCATGTTCTAACTGAGAAAGGAGTGTTTAAAAAGTTCCATCTGTGGGCTGAGGCTGTAACCCAAATAAGAGTAAGAGTAAGGACGTGTTCAGATAACCCCCTCAGCCCTGAAAAAATAGACCTTTCTCTGCAATTGTAGATTTGTCCACTTTGGCCTTTTGAGACCTTTTCTAGTTTTTTGTGATGTATATTATTTTGAAGCACTATTGTTTATTGAACATACATTTCAGATGTTTCCATTTTGCTGTTGAATTGACAGTTTAGTCCTGAAGTGTCCTTCTTTTTTTTTATTTAATCTTATTTATTTTTTTTTTTTTTTTTTTTTTTTTTGTTTTTAATGTGTAGGTTTGTGTGTCTGTGTCGTGCAATGCCCGCGGAGTCAGAAGAGGGTCTCGAGATTTCACCCCCCCCCCCCCCCACCACCCCCCTTTTGAACTGGAGTTCTCCTGGAATCGGAGTTTCATACAAGACGGTTCTCCTCGGCTGCCCTGTGGGTGCCGGGGATCGAACCTGGGTCCGCTGTAAGAGCGTCCGGCGCTCTCAACCGCTAGGCCACCTCCAGCCCCTCTGAAGTGTCCTTCTTAGCTCTAGTGTTAGTCCTTAAAGTCGACTTTGGCAGCCTTTTTATGATTAATGTCTTGATGGTAATTCTTTTTCCACATTTTTACTTTGAACCTATGTATCATTACAAGTATTCCTTGTAAAACAACATATAGTCACTTAGGCCTTCCTGTCTGAAAGCTTATTTGAGACAGTCTTTGTACTGAATTTTTTAGCATATCTTTAAACATAATGTAACGTACATATCCAAGTTGGATTTTAGGATGCCTGAAATGTTTTTTAAAGATCTAAATCTGCTGGTATCCTAGGCATGGTGTTAACTATACAGGTCTAGGAGCCAAGAGCCCAACCAGCTTGTGACCCTTCCTGAGGCTCTCAACTTTGCTTTTATACCATGGTCCTCTTGAATGGCAGGTGGTCATGTGTTGATTTAAGGAGAGGAAAGAGAAAGATGATGTATAAACTGGGTCTTGGATCCAGATATTATTAGTGTACTNCTGATGGTTGTTTGGGCTTGCCAAGGAGAAGACTTCAAACATGACATCTTTCAGCCTAATAAAGAAAAAAAAATCATAAGCTGAAGATGCTAAAACCTATGATATACATGGCATGTATATATGCATATTTTGGAGTGATCCATATTAGAAGGAATAACAACAACAACAACAAAAAGACTGGATCAAAGCAGTGAACTTCTGCTCGAAACAGTAAATTTTTGCATCGAGAATTTTGAGAGAGACTGAGAAAAAGATGAAAAATATGTTTGGCAGAATGCATGAGCTCTGGTGGGGTGGGGGAGCAGGGAGGGGGGCATGGGTCTAGATTTGATTTGAAACTGTGTGCAAAATGCACAAAGCTTCAATAAAAAATTGGCTTTGAAAAAAAAAAAGAAGGAAATGCAGCAAGTATCTAGTAACCATCAAAGAGGCTCCTGGGCATGTGGTCATGTTACCTATATATATATTTTTTTGTCCTGAGGCCTGAGAAAATATTTTTTAACTCACTTATGTCCTAGTCCTAAAAAAGAAAGAGTCACTAAAATGAGTCAACTTCTTGACCTCCGCGCTGGCCTGCAACAAAGTTTCATAGCTGAGGAAAGGGAGCACAGAGCTTGCAGATTTTCACAGAACTTGAAATAACTCTGAAGAAAATGAGTGAACCCCCAGTGTGGATCAGAAGAAAATGAGTCTCTGAACAGATCCCTGAAACCTTCAGTGAATAAGCCGAGTGTATTCACAAAGCCAAAATAAAAGGAAGAAGCAAAATATAAGATGTAAGATGGGGGGCTGGAGAGATGGCCTAGCGGTTAAGAGCGCCGACCGCAGAGGACCCAGGTTCGATCCCCAGCACCCACATGGCAGCCGAGAGCCGTCTGAAACACCAATTCCAGGAGAACTCCAGTTCCAGGGGAATCCGAGACCCTCTTCTGACCTCCGCGGCATTGCACGACACGGGTGCACAGACTTGCATGCAGACAGTACATTGATACACATACAGAAATAAATAAATGCCGGGCGTGGTGGCACACGCCTTAGAAAAAAAAATAAAGTAAAATAAAATATCAAATATCAGGGCTCGAGGGATGGCCTAGCAGTTAAGAGCACCGACCGCTCTTTCAGAGGACCCGGGTTCGATCCACAGCACCCACATGGTGGCTGAGAACCGTCTGCAACTCCAATTTCAGGAAAACTCTAGTTCCAGGGGAATCCGAGACCCTCTTCTGACCTCCACGGCATTGCACGACACGGGTGCACAAGCAGACAGTACATTCATACACATACAAAATAAATAAAAAATAAAATAAAATATCAAATATCCTTAGTGTTATTTATCCCTCCCCCACTCATTCCCTCCTATCCTCCTCCCCCTCTTGCCACTTAAACTTACCTCCTCATTATGCTCCCTTTCCCCCTCATAGTCACCTGTGTTCTGCTAGCCTCCCTCCATTAACCTCTTTCTTCTGCCTCCCCACCAATGGTCCCTTTCTTGTTTCTAGATTCTATAGGTATTCCAAGTTAAACACACAAATCTAAAGACTTAACACTAATATCGACAAGAGTGAAAAAAAGCAACACTTGTCTTTCTGGGTCTGGGTTACCCTACTCATTATGATGCTTTCCAGTTCTATCCATTTGCCTGCAGATTTCATAATTTTATTTTTCTTTGCAGATGAATAAAATGCCATTGTGTATAGGTATCACATTTTCATCATTCATCAGTCGATGGATGTTTAGGCTATTCGTCCTAGCTGTTGTGAATAGATCAGCTGTGAACATAGATAAGCATGTGTCTATATAGTGGGAGATAGAGTCTTCTGGGTATATGCCCAAATGAGGTATAGCTGAATCATGTGGTAGACTATTTCTAGGTTTTTCAGGAACTGCCACACTGGTTTCTGCAGTGGTTGCACAAGTTTACACTAATAGTGCATGACGGTTCCCCATTCCCTACATCCTTGCTACCATTTGTTGTGTTTTGTTTAAGGCCCTATTGCTGAGGACACTATACACATAGGACATGGTGAATCAAAATTTAATGACCAGGAAGTTTCCTCCATGCTGGCTAGATTTCAAAGTACTGGAAGTTGCTATATAGATAGACTTTTGGGGGGGAAATCATCAGCAGTCTTATCCAACAATGGACTTCGGTAATAACCACCATGGCAAGATATGCCCATGGTACAATAGTGGCATGAATGTTAGGGGGGTAAACTGACTGCTTTCTGATTGGATTTAAGGCAGAAACTCATACCTGGTTCAGTAATTGTAGCTCAGATTGGGGAGCTCACAGGCCTCAGGGATGCCTACTACTATTATTTTTACTAAATGCATCAAATGTATCAAAACTGCTCTCGAAATTCCTGTCTCTATATCCATAGACATATCCATAGACATTAGCACAGCTCTCAGACCTCATCAGAAAAGTTCCTTTGTTCATTGGACTTAATGTAGAAACTCAGAGCTGGCCAAAGTACAGAGAACGCATGTCTATGAAATGCTCAGTTATAAATTCAACATCTGTATCAAGCCACTCATCCCCCCCACCCAAGGCTCAGGGACTATTATAGAAGATGGGGTAGGGGGCTAGAGAGATGGCTTAGCAGTTAAGAGCACCAACTGCTCTTGAAGAGGACCCAGGTTCGATTCCCAGCACCCACATGGCGGCTAAGAACTGACTTTAAGCTGAGCCTGGTGGTGCACACCTTTAATCCTAGCACTCGGGAGGCAGAGAAAGGCAGATCTCTGTGAGTTCAAGGCCAGCCTGGTCTACAAAGTGAGTTCTAGGCCAGCTGGGGCTATAGGGAGACCCTGTCTCAAAAAAAGAAGCCGGGCGTGGTGGCGTGAACCTTTAATCCCAGCACTCGGGAGGTAGAGGTGGGTGGATCTCTGTGAGTTCAAGGCCAGCCTGGTCTACAGAGCGAGCTCCAGGACAGCTGGTACTAAAAGGGAGACCCTGCCTCAAAAATACCAAAAAAAGGAAAAAACTAAAAAAGAAAAAAAAAAGAGATGTGGTAGAAATATTTTAAGAGGCAGAAGTTAGGGAATACCAGATTAAAACAGTGTGTTCTGGACATGGCAGGACCACTGCACTCATGGACTCACTGCAGCTGCGGTTGCATGAATACAGCATGTAGAAGATAAAGCTGGCTAGTATTCTAGCATGGAGGGTGGAGGGATGCATGAACCTTCATCCCCAACTGAGGAGCTATAGACAGTTGATAGCTTTGGGGGAAGGGAGAGTCAGTTTCTTTAATAATGTATCCCCTGGTAGGTTGACCATGCTCCAGTGAATGCCCCACACCCATTAGTATAAGAGTGGCATAAGTTGTATTCATTGAGATATATAGAGTAAAAGTTGGGACACAGTAAATGTGTCCCACAGTAAGAGTTGGGAGGGGGTGGAAAGGTGAGTATGAATCTTGGAGGAATGGGGGGATGAATATGATCAAAATACATTGGAATGCATGTATGAAATTCTCAAAGAATCAGTAAAAATATTATTTTCAAAATATAACACTACCAGGATCTTCTTTTTTTAAACTATTTTAAAAATTTATTTCTGTATATGTATGAATGAACTGTCTGCATGTAGGTCTGTGCTCCCGTGCCGTGCAATGCCGCGGAGGTCAGAAGAGGGTATTGGATTCCCCTGGAACTGCAGTTCTCCTGGAATTGGAGTTCAGATGGTTCTCAGCCACCATGTGGGTGCTGGGGATCGAACCCGGGTCTTCTGTAAGAGCAGTTGGTACTCTTAACCACTAGGCCATCTCTCCAGCCCTACCAGGATCTTCTAGATAGCTATTTAACCCTCTGGTGAGAAATTGGCCTTAATAGGTTGAGTTGCTCTTTATGTTGCAATTCTTGTTTTCATTTGTGTTTAATTTTTGAAAATCTTTTTTGGGGAGTTTTAAAAAAGTATTTTTCTTTTATGTGTATAAGTGTATTGCCTGCATGTGTGTGTAAGTGAACGTGGGTTGTACAGTGCCTATGGAAGTCAGAAGAGGACATCAGATTCCGCTGGAACTGAAGTTAGGATGGCTGTTACCTGTCATATGGGTGCTGGGAATTGAAACCAGGTCCCTACAAGAGCAACCACTGAGCCATCTCTCCAGCCCCTTTTTGAGTGGCCAGTAACTAGCTATGTAGACCATATTAGGTTGGCCTCAGAGTCACAACAATCCACCTGCCTCTGCCTTTAGGATTAAAGACATGTGCCACTATGCCCAGTTTCTATTGCAATTTTTATAGATTAAAAACAGTTGGGTATTAGCAATTCAATATAGTTCAACTTATTATATGCTTGAAGCTGATAATTTACATACAAATTACTGTTATGTCTTTCCTAAAAAGAACTCTGTACAAATACCCACAAATGTCTAAGTAAACTCAGTGTCTTAAGCTCAACAACTATTGGTATGCCCTCACTAACCAGAACTCAGCAGGTGGCAAGCCTAGGCTGGTGCAGTTATAATTCACTACCTTCCAAAAGACAATTGCAACATTTTTTGTCTTTTAGACACAGGGTCTCTCTGCAGCTCCCCCCGCCCCAGCTGGCATGGAACTCCCTATGTAGACTAGGCTGGTCTTGAACTCACAGAGATCTGCCTGCCTCTGCCTGCCTTCCAAGCTCCACCACTGATTTGACAATCTGCAACATTTTAACAAAATGTTTTGTCCTTGAGTGGCTTATTTTCATTTTGTACATCTGCCTAGTAAAGAAGACAAATTCTTTTAAACTTAATGGACCTTTGAAAATCACCCACAGCTCTTGGTTGACTTTATTCCTAAACATTTAGAAGGGAATAAGGATTCTAGGTATGATGGCGTACACCTATAATGCCAGAACCCAGAAGATGAAGGCAGGAGGATCAGAAGTTCAGTCATCCTCAGTCAGCTATGTAGTGAGATTGGGGGTTCACTTGGGCTGCATGAGATCCTGTCTGAAGTGACAAAAAAAGAAAGGAAAAGAAAGAGTATAGGAAAGGAAAATGGAAAGGGAAAGAAAGGAAAGGAGGGAGGGAGGGCGAGAAGGAAGGAGGGAGGGAGGGGGAACATGCAAGATTTGTGCTGACTTTAATAAGCCAGACACTAAAAAACAAATATAGAGGGGGCTGGAGAGATGGCCTAGGGGTTAAGAGCGCCTACCGCTCTTACAGAAGACCCGGGTTCGATCCCCAGCACCCACATGGCGGCCGAAAACCATCTGAAACTCCAATTCCAGGAGAACTCCAGTTCCAGGGGAATCCGAGACCCTCTTCTGACCTCCGCGGCATTGCACGACACAGGTGCACAAACCTGCATGCAGACAGTACATTCATACACTTACAGAAATAAAATTAAATAAAAAATTTTAAAAAAAAGAATCCATAAAATAAATAAATAAAAATTTTTTAAAGATTATAATGGAGCTGAGACACTCACATGGCAGCACGGCTATCATCGCATAATGTAACATGTCTGTGAAAATTCTGCTATAAAGCAAACCTGTCTAATATGTTTAGATGCACAGATTCTACCACCGTGTTTTCATTCTCTGAAGTATTCACTGCTGCTTGTTGTGTGACACTTTGTCCTCTAAACTCGACATTGCTTTTGCCATCTTGAAGTCAGCCATTGGGATAGCCTCTGCTGAACAGCTTGAGAATCAACTTGACATACCTGGGCTGAAGAAACCTCAATTGGGGAATTTCGTCCATTGGACTGGCCTGTGGCCATGTCTGTGGGG
>VZQC01007525.1:555242-597742 GCA_009823505.1 Rhizomys pruinosus
TCCCAATTATTTATTTATTTATTTATTTATTTATTTATTTATTTATTTATTTTTTATGTGTATGATTGTACTGTCTGCATGTAGGTTTGTGCACCCATGGCATGCAATGCCGTGGAAGTCAGAAGAGGGTGTTGGATTCCCCTGGAACTGGAGTTCTCCTGGAATTGGAGTTACAGATGGTTCTCAGCCGCCATGTGGGTGCTGGGGATCGAACCCGGGTCCTCTGCAAGAGCAGTCAGTGCTCTTAACCGCTAGGCTATCTCTCCAGCCCCATATCCCAATTTTAAGAAATGGAGCTGATATATGTGACAGAGCATTAACATCCAGAATATATAAACTACTTAAAAAACAAAGAAGAAAACAAATGACCTACTCAAAAGATGGAGTAAAGAGATGAACAGAGACTTCACCAGTAAGGAAGTAAAGATGGCTGAGAAACATCTTAAAAAGTGTTCAACATCATTAATAATTAAGGAAATGCAAATTAAAACCACAGTAAGGTATCATCTCACTCCAATAAGACTAGCCAAGATCAAGAAAACAAAAAAGACACCAAATGCTGGAGAGGTTGTAGGGAAAAGGGAACACTCATCCACTGCTGGTGGGAATGTAAACTGGTACAACCACTGTGGAAAGCAGTGTGGAGAACTCTTTCAAAACTCAAAACGAGCCTATACCCACAAGATGCATCCTACTGCAAAGATACATGCACAGCTATGTTTATTGCAGCTCTCTTCACAATAGCAAGGAGCTAGAAACAACCCAAATGCCCCTCAGCTGATGACTGGATAACAAAAATGTGGTGCTAGATCTACATAATGGAGCGGTAAAGAAAGATAACAAAAATGTGGTGATACATCTACACAGTGGAGTGGTAAAGAAAGATGACATCATGAGCTTTTCTGGTAAATGGATGGAACTCGAAGGCATTATGCTAAGTGAAGTAACACAGTCCCAGAAAAAAAAGGCAAAGGGTTTCCCTCATTTGTGGATGCTAATGCCACATCTCCAGTTGGCAGGCAAACTGAGCAACTTTATTATTATATTTCATTGTATCTGAAAGCAATTGTGCTATTCCAATGTGAATCTCTTAATGGTCTCTAGAATTGTCCTACCACTTGTATTCACACATTGTAATTACCATATATGAATGGAAGATATGTATTCATATTCTTTTTACCTGCATGCAACTTTATTGTTAAAATGTGAATCTCTAGCTGGGCGTGGTAGCACACGCCTTTAATCCTAGCACTTGGGAGGCAGAGGCAAGTGGATCTCTGTGAGTTCAAGGCCAGCCTGGTCTAGAGTGAGCTCCAGGCCAGCTGGGACTAAAAGGGAGACCCTGTCTCACAAATACAAAAAAAAAATGTGAATCTCTAAATGTGTTTAGGAATTAACCTATAGTTTGTTTTCAGAATTTGTAATTTTGATTTATGTGTGGAGTATATATATGCATATTTTGGAATAATATAAAATTAAAGGGAACAAAAAAAGAGAGAGAGAAACATAATAAAAAAACTGACCAAAACAGTAAACTTGTGCATTGAAAAGGTTATAAAAGACTGAGAAAAAGATGCAAGACAGGACTTAACATGTATGACAGAGTCCACGAGCTCTGGCAAGGGCCAGGGTGGGGGGGTGTAAGGGGTGGGCATGGATGGGGGAATAAGTCTAAATTTGATTAAGAAATGTTGTATGAAATGCACTCAATAAAATTAACTTAAAAAAAGAGATTCACATTATAACAACACAGTTGCTTACAGATAAAAAGAAATATAACGATAATGTTGTTCAATTTGCCTTTCAACTGGGGATTTGGTGTTAGCATATGCTTCTCTTTTACTGATATTTTCCTCTTGTGTACTTATTGTTTTGAAGTCTTGCACTTCTGTGATCAGTGCATATTCTATGTCATCTTTCTTGTCTCATTTTGCTATTTTCATCATTGTAAAATTTTGTGTTCTCTGGTTCCCCCCTAATAATGTTTCTTCTTAAAAACACTTTTATAATACCTTCTGTCATATGCAGTTTGGTAAATCTAGCCAATGAATATTTTATTTTAGTTAATGTAAACTTTAAAAATATTTAATAAGCTGTGCGTGGTGGCACACGTCTTTAATCCTAGCACTTGGGAGGCAGAGGCAGGCGGATCTTCGTGAGTTCAAGGCCAGCCTGGTCTACAGAGTGAGTTCCAGGACAGCTGGGACTATAGGGAGACCCTGTCTCAAAAAGACCAAAAAATATTTCATAGATTATTTTTGGCATTTAAAAAAAATGGAGCTAGCTTATGTATTGCCTTATGTTGAAGTCAAATCCAGCTCTAGTGTTTAGAGGAGGTTAGAAAATGGCATGCTCTCACTACTAGTGTTTGGCTCTCTGTAAACACAGTTTGGGTCTTAGTCCTTCTCTTGTACAAACTATGTACTTTGAAGATGTTAGTGTAACAGAATTGCTGTTTGTTTTCTGTTTGATTTTAAACAGAGAAAATAAAGGAGTCACTGCTCCTTTTTTCTTTTTTTCTTCATTTCAAAGTTTCTACCAGTGTACTCAGTGATGGACAACAGAGACATGCTGTAGAGCGTTTATTGCCTAGTTGACAAAGCTGCTTCTGAAGGCTGGTGGTTCTGTTCCTTTGACACTACGCACTTTTATAATATGTGTTAATGCTATATGACAAAATGCTCTGATTCCTAGTGCCAAAGGTTCAATTCAGTGTATATAACTGAACACTCATCCATTTGTGCTCTTTTTTTTTTTTTAATGGTGCTTAAAGAGCCCATCCTTTGCAAGTCATCAATGTTTTTCCTCAGGCATTTTATCTTTGCTCAATTGAAGAATAGTGTCTTGTTTCATGGTTTTTGTAGTTGGTGTCTAATGCAGCACCACGTTTTAACACATAGACGTGGAAGTGGGAGCTTACAGTTTTATGAAAAGTAAATCTTGTAGGAGTTGTTTTTCAAGATCTGAAATAAAAGTTTTTTTTTTTCTTTAAAATTTCAAAACAAAAAAAAAAAAAAAAAAAAAAAAAAAAAAGAAAATGGGCTAATAAATCATCCTCTGGTCGTAGCCTGTTGTGTATTCCATAAGAAAATTCTTTTTTGAAGGTAGGTACTTCAGAAGAGAGTTTGGTTTTGGATCGCAGTTTGAGTGCAAGGATGGTTGAAGAGTATGGTGCCTGCTGGGCCCGTGGTGGGGCGCACTCCTTTAATCTAGGCACTTGGGAGGCAGAGAGCAGGATGATCTTTGTGCGTTCAAGGCCAGCGGTCTACAGATTGAGTTTCCAGGACAGCTGGGGATGCAGGGAGACCCCACCTGTCTCGAAAAGACCAAAAAAAAAAAAAAAAAAAAAAAAAAAGAGTATGGTGCCAGCATCTGCTGGACTTGGAGAAGGCAATCATGCCACATGATGGAAAAGACGAAGGAAAGTGGACAGATGTGGAAGGGCACATATGTGTGTGAAACAGGGAAGGCTCACCTACATTCTAACTGCCCATTCTTGTAGTAAATAATCTAGTCCCAGTGACTAGCTTGAGGCTAGTGGGATGGTTCATTTGTAACGATGCTTGCCACAGATCCCTGGCCACCTGAGTTCAATCTCCAGAACAGACATAAAGATAGAAGGAGAGAGCTAGGGGCTGGAGAGATGGCCTAGTGGTTAAGAGCTCCGACCGCTCTTGTAGAGGACCCGTGTTCGATCCCCAGCACCCACATGGCAGTTGAGAACCGTGTTTAACTCCAGTTCCAGGGGAATCTGACGCCCTCTTCTGACCTCCGTGGCATTGCACAGCACGGGTGCACAAACGTACATGTAGACAGTACACTCATACACATACAAAATAAATAAAATTTAAAAAAAGGAGAGAACTGACTGATTGGAAGGACTGGCATGTGCATGAACACCCATAATTATAACTTTACAAAAAAATTATAACTTTTCTTTTTTTGTCATCTTTTTGAGACAGGGTTTCCCTGTACACCCAGCTGGTCTAGAACTCACTATATTAACCAGGCTGGTCTTGAATTCACAGAGATCTGCCTGCCTCTGCCTCTGGAGTGCTGGGATTAAAGACATGTGCTGCCATTCCCGGCAAAAATAAGATACCAGTGGGAGGAAGAGCCAGGCGGATGGATCTCTGTGAGTTCAAGGCCAACCTGGTTTATGTAGTAAGTTCCAGGACAAGGAGTCCCTATCTCAAAAAGACCAAGGAAACAAACAACAACAACAAAAAAGATACCAAGACAGCTAATCCAGTTTTAAGGAACCAACTCAGTCATAGCCTCAAGATCTAGTCTCCTTCTGCTTCTGGACCCCACTTCTTATAGGTCTTGCTACCATTTGTACCTTTAAATTGGGGACCTGTCTTTTGTTGACTAATCATATCCAAAGTGGTTATTTTTATCCTTAAGATATTCACAAAACATAATTGAGTTTAGAACATTTCAAAATATTCCAAATCTACCTTCCCTCAGGGCTATCTTATATATGTCATATGTGTTTTTCTGGGTGACTTTTGTTTACTAATCCCTATATTTATTTCTCCAGAAGGATGAAACTATTGAGGTTTTTTGGGAACCAGGTTTCTTAGGGAAAGCTCTGTGGTCAATCTCAGTAACTATATTGTGCCATGTTTTTGTTTTCCAGGACAACCTCAAAGGCATATCCTCAGTCTCCAAAGATAGCGAAGCCCCCATATTTGGGGTCTCCTGGGAAGTACCGCTTGCCTCCCATTCCTATTGAAGAAGCACCCAAGAAGAAATCAGAGAAGGAGAAGAGAAATAAGGAAAGGGAAGGTCCCTTGGGTCAGCAGACTCCTGACCTACCCAGAGAAGAAACCCCGGAGAAGCATGTGGCAGATAAGCACTCCCCAGAGAAATATGTGGCAGACAAGCATGCCACTGAGAAGCGTGCAGCTCACAAACATGCCATTGAGAAGTATGTAGCTGACAAGCATGCTACCGAAAAGCATGCTGCCACAGAAGGGAAGGCCAAGAGCATTGCAGGTAGATCTTCTCTGTTGATGTAGCCAGTGGAACTCGGATTTTCTGTAATAATTCTCCCTTAGTCCTGATTTATATGCCATTCTGTAATGTTTGGAGGAGAGAGGTTTCCTTGGACAATTTTAGCGCCTTGGACTGCTTTCCTCAGGTTTGCTCATTTGTTCGTAATCCTTCCCTTTTCTCTCTCAGAGGAGACTTAGGCATTAACTCTGCTTATGGCTGTGGAAGGTCACAGGAGTGCTAAGATGGGCTGTGTACAGCCTGTATTTGTGTTTCTTGGATGAGAGTGCTTGCTTTCCTGTAGTCGTTAAAGCCTCTGGGATGTAATGAGTTCACTTAGATGGTAGTGTTATGGGATTTGCTTGTGGGTTTGTAGTCCTCAGCTGTTCCCTGCCCCTACCGGGGTCACAATCGGGGTCACAGCTGGCCTACTGCAGCTCCTTCTGATTGGTGGCTAATTGTAACACTGTTTGGGGCAGTGTTTGTCATCATGATACAAAGTTTGTGTGTCCACTTTTTTTTTTGTCTTTTTGAGACAGGGTCTCCTGTAGCTCCAGCTGTCCTCAAGTGTGACCACTTTTATGTGAGTGGACTCTCTTGTGTTCGTTTCCCTTAATCATTTCTTGCTTCCACTTTTCTGACAGCCTTGGGGAAACCCTCAGCGGGTACCACTGATGCAGGGGAGGCTGCAAAGATCTTGGCTGAAAAGAGACGTCAGGCTCGGTTGCAGAAGGAAAAGCAGGAGCTACAACAATTGGAGAAGGAAGAACAAGAAAGGTATACAGGCACTCGGTTTGTGTAGTCCGATATAAAGGCTGTATTGGGAAGATTGCTTGCCTCTTTTTACAATTTTGGTGCTGCTAAAACCCAGACAGAAGTGTAGGAATGCAGAGTAAGTATATGGACTGCATAGAAGGTACTTAGGGAGTACATGGACTACATAGAAGGTGTTTAGGAGACTGTATCTCCTATTAGATGTGGTTAACAGTGACAAAACTTTGCTCTCTTAAGAGGTCCTAGAAACTTGTATTTCCTGCATCTAAATATTACAGGTACTTTCATTTCCCCTCTGGGACTTAGAGATCAGGGAAGTCTACTAGATCTGTCAAGAGAGTTTGAACTTTGTTTATAGAATGAGTCACCCTGGCAAAACAGAAGGTATAGAGATCTTGATTCTGCTTCCTAAATTGTTTTCTCCATCAAATGATCCTAACTCACGCTCCAGAGCCAGATAAGGAAGAGAGTTGGTCAGAGTCCCCCTAGCTGAGATGGTAGAAGGAAGAGCCAATATCATAGCCTAGGAACAATGAGGGCTACAGAAGTCCTGTCCTGGAGCAAGACATAAGATGTCTTTGCAGTGAGGTGGTCTCTAAACGTTGGAGGATAGCAGGAGCATCCAGAGAACACAGTGGAAATGCATCAACCCAAGTCTCATTTTAACAATCTTCAATATTTGGAAACCACTATGGGTATAGTACCAGGGCACTTTGATGCAGTACAGACAGTCTTGCTTTTTCTGATCTTTGCACTCAGAAAAAGAATACATTGTTAAAGGGCAAGGTTGATTTTATCACCAAATTGAGAAAGAAAGCTCTTAGGATAATCATAAAGTACAATCTGGTACCATTTAGAGAGTAAACACGGCAGGAAGCAGGCAGAGCTACAAGGTCAGCGCTGAATTGAAAATAATTAATGATAAAAATTCTTGATCCTTTAATAACCTTATTGAGTTCTTTGCTGTCTCTGATGAAAGGTTTTTTGATAACATCTTTAAGGTTACAGGGTAAGTCCCTTTTAAATTCTGGAAATCTCTGATTATTTTCTCACTCCGGCCTTTTGGTCAATACAGACAAGTTTTGTTGTTGGATGGTGTATTCACTTTGGTTTGGATGGGCTAGAGTTATGTGAAGGGAAAGCCACAGGTGATGAGTCAGGGGACTCAATTGACAGGCCTTGGTAAAGGCAGCCCCAGATATGGCATATGCTCTGAATAGGTAAGTGACATGACTGCTGCTGTGTGCTTAAGGGCAAGTCGTTAGCCTTCCAGCTACTCCTCTCCTTCTCACATTTCTTTTACCACGTAGCTCCTGAAGGAACTGATTACACATCCTGTGTTTTATTTTTCCAACTCTGCCTTCAAACTTTACACCTACCATTCCCTTCCCTTCCTGGCAGACTTCCCATTGATGTTTGGTTCACTTGCCCTGGCTCTGCTAGTCACTCCTGAATCTCAGCTGTTAAATCCCCTTAAATTCTGCCTGGACTCTAAGCTTTCAGCCCTCAACCAGCTTCTTGCCTGACTTCAAGCCCTCCCTGAATCCAGTGTTGCCTGCTCTTGGTCTACCATTGTCCCTGCCATCCTCCCACTTTCCTCTGGCTTCCGAAGATTGCAAGCTGACAGTTAATGTTTAGCCGTTAATGTGGTAAGCCAGCTTGCTGCCATCTCCCTTCTTGCCTTCATTTTCCCTTCACCTCTTTTTTATTATCAGTTTCTAAAGTTAACTGTACTTTATTTGTAAACCTTACATATTTTCTGGAACATATTGATTCTGTACCTGTGGCCCAGCTTCAGTCTAGAGCTATACTAGCTTTTAGACACAATTGGTTACCAAAATGTAAACTGAGGAAGATCAAATCCCTTAGTATTTAATGCATATCATTGTTCAATGACTATGTGTGGCCAGTAGCTACCAGAATGAACAATATAACTTTATAGAATATGTCCTTATCTCAGAAAGTTCTGTTAGCTATCATTTGTCTAGAAAACAGAGCTCATATCTCCAACTATAATTTTTTTTTGGTGTCTTGAAACAGGGTCTCCCTGTAGCCCTAGCTAGCCTGGAACTTGCTATGTAGACCAGACTGGCATCAATCTCACAGCAGTCCTCCTGCCTCTGCCTCCTTTGGCTCCAACTATACATTTTTGTGTGTCCCATATTTACCTCAAATTCAGCATCTTGAAGATAGAAGTTAGTATCTTTCACCCAGACTTTCTGTTCATTTCATGAGCTCTGTACTCCCATCTACGTTACCTCCCAAGTTAGAAATCTCAATGCTACTCTCAACTCTTCCATAATCCTCCATATCCCATTGGTTGTTAGGTAAGTCTTCATTGGCTCTCACATTAGCATATCTTCTCTCTGTGCCCCTCCAGTACTGGTTGGCTCAGCTAAACTCTCCGGCATTGCAACAGAGTCTCCAGATCTCATAGAACTCGTCCAGTATCCTTAATGCTGTGTCCAAAGTGACCCTCCTTAGATAAGTGTGAAAGTTCTACTTCTGTTCTTATCAAGCTAGTAAGTCTCCTGACCACAGGATCTGTCAAAACCTACCAGTCGATGTTCAAAGCCTGCCAGAGACTGGCCACTCCCTGCCTCTTTGACCTCTCTCTCTCTAGGGTCCAACCTGCCACTCTTCTTACATGCCCCATAATACAGCTCCATACCACCACCGCGTAACCTTTGTTATGCCTTCCCATGGATTCGTGCTCCTTGCCACACAATCTCACAATATTTTTTTTTTCAGAATGCAGGTCATGCTCACTTCTCTGTGACCTTTTTGGACCTGTTTTACGGGGGGAACTGATCTCCCCCTCTGTACCCTCTGAGTTTAGCTTCCAGTAGATGAAGATAGCCTCATTTCTCTATGTGTCCCTCTTCTCTAGTTAACACTTTAAAGGTTTAGACTATACTCTTAAACCACTGGCACTTGCTGCTTAGTAAAGAGCAAGAAGCTGAATAGGTTCAACTAAAAAGGCATTGATGACAGCAGTGGGTTAAGTGGACTAAAGAACTAAAATTTGTGGTGAAGGCTGAAGAAAAGGGAGTTTACAGACTTGGACAAGTCAAAAGAAAGAGGAATATTTGGAGGTGATGCTAAGGTTTGATTTGAAGGACTCAGAAAGTTGGTACACCCAGTAACAGATGATGCAAAGTTGGGATACCCAGTAACAGATGATGCAAAGTTGGGACACCCAGTAGCAGATGATGCAAAGTTGGGACACCCAGTAACAGAAGATGCAAAGTTGGGACACTCAGTAACAGATGATGCAAAGTTGGGACACCCAGAAACAGATGATGCAAAATTGGGACACCCAGTAACAGATGATGCAAAGTTGATACACCCAGTAACAGATGATGCAAAGTTGGGACACCCAGTAACAGATGATGCAAAGTTGGTACACCCAGTAACAGATGATGCAAAGTTGGTACACCCAGTAACAGATGATGCAAAGTTGGGACACCCAGTAACAGATGATGCAAAGTTGGGACACCCAGTAACAGATGATGCAAAGTTGGTACACCCAGTAACAGATGATGCAAAGTTGATACACCCAGTAACAGATGATGCAAAGTTGGTACACCCAGTAACAGATGATGCAAAGTTGATACACCCAGTAACAGATGATGCAAAGTCGATACACCCAGTAACAGATGATGCAAAGTTGATACACCCAGTAACAGATGATGCAAAGTTGGTACACCCAGTAATAGATGATGCAAAGTTGGTACACCCAGTAACAGATGATGCAAAGTTGGGACACCCAGTAACAGATGATGCAAAGTTGATACACCCAGTAACAGATGAGACACCCAGTAACAGATGATGCAAAGTTGATACACCCAGTAACAGATGATGCAAAGTTGGTACACCCAGTAACAGATGATACAAAGTTGATACACCCAGTAACAGATGATGCAAAGTTGGTACACTCAGTAACAGATGATGCAAAGTTAGTACACTCAGTAACAGATGATGCAAAGTTGGGACACCCAGTAACAGATGATGCAAAGTTGATACACCCAGTAACAGATGATGCAAAGTTGGTACACTCAGTAACAGATGATGCAAAGTTGGTACACTCAGTAACAGATGATGCAAAGTTGGGACACCCAGTAACAGATGATGCAAAGTTGGTACACCCAGTAACAGATGATGCAAAGTTGGGACACCCATTAACAGATGATGCAAAGTTGGTACACCCAGTAACAGATGATACAAAGTTGGTACACCCAGTAGCAGATGATACAAAGTTGGGACACCCAGTAACAGATGATGGAAAGGCAACAGAATTGATCTGAAAAGCTAACATTTATCCATCTGATTTTAGATAAACTTAGGTGTCTGCAGAGCATGCCAGTGGTTGGAAATAAAATGGAAGCCTGTGGTCTAGGTGAAAGTGAGATGAATAAAATTACCTCCAAATCAGTCTTCCTCACATTACCATGTGTGAGGTGAGAAAGGAGAGTAGCAGCCCCCTAAGGCTGGAACATAGTGGACACCTCTTTGAATAAGATCATCCTCACATCTGTTTTGTTTAAAGATTCAGTAGTTAAATTGAGAAAATAGAATGGAAAAAATAAAGATACTTCAGCCAAACTTTGAGAAGCCCAGTTATTATCAGCAGCTGGTGAGGGAAACACTGTCCAAGTCAGGGAATCTGGGAGAACCCTCTTAATGGAAGACCTTATTGGGCATTCTGTTAACTAGGCCCTAAGAAGAGAGCAAAAGCTGGTCTAGTCCCAACTAGGTATAGCATCAAAGTTCTCTCAGAAGTCCTAATAGCAGGTCCAGTCTCTGAGCTCGGGCATGGCCCAGTATGTACAATGGGATGCTCGAAGTTGGGATAAACAACCTCGTACCTTAGATCCAGTCTGGGGAGGATATTGGTGCAGACTAGTCAACAAGATCTTACTGAAATTCCAAAAATAGATCACATGAAGAAATCAAAATTACTGCTGAGGGCCTACATCAAAGAATAGTCAAGTAATGCAGCATACGATAATGTCACATAGCCAACCTGAAGCTCAGTGTCCAAATGAGAGAGTACAGGCCTAAAACTCAGGCATAGATCCCCAGGCTTACTCACACTTAGTTTCTTGGGGGCCAGAAGAGGTGCTAGCTTTTCAGATCCTGAAGATAACAGGTCCTGTGTGAAGTTACTGTTGCTTTAATTCATATCCTATGCATCCATTGTGCTTTAACCTCTCCACGGGGAAATACCAACTAGCTTTCTCTAAAGGGATAAATGGCCGGGCGTGGTGGCGCACGCCTTTAATCCTAGCACTTGGGAGGCAGACGCAGGCGGATCTTTGTGAGTTCAAGGCCAGCCTGGTCTACAGAGTGAGTTCCAGGACAGCTGGGGCTACAGAGTCTCGAAAATTAAAAAAAATAAAAATAGGGCTGGAGAGATGGCCTAGCGGTTAGGAGCGCCGACGCTCTCGCAGAGGACCTGGGTTTGATCCCCAGCACCCACATGGCGGCCGAGAGCCATCTGGGACTCCAATTCCAGGAGAGCTCCAGTTTCAGGGGAGTCCGACACCCTCTTCTGACCTCTGCGGCGTTGCACGACACGGGTGCACAGACTTGCATGCAGACAGTACATTCATACACATACAGAAATAAATAAAATTAATAAAAAAATATTTTTTAAATAAATAAAAAAAATAAAAATAAAAAAATAAAGAGATAAATGAAACAGTGCTTTGGAAACACGTGGGTCATTGCCATGTCTATCTTTGACAACCTAGAGTCTAAGAGACCAAAAGCTTCTCCTTAGGCCCCATAATGCTCTTCTGTGGATGATAATTGGATTGTTCCACAGTGCTTTAAGGCCTACAGCCTCTGGTGGTGTAGAATATGTTATCATGTTACACTCTGGGGCTAGTACCTTTAAGCATCATTCACCTTTTTAGCTATTTCTTTAGCAGGCATAGACTGTTAGCCTGTCTGATACCTGAAGCTGACCATAAGGATCAAAGGATGCCTTTAAAAGATAGAAGAGGGGGCGTGGTAGGATGTAACAGCTGCGATTGGGGTGAATAGTGAAACTACAACAATATAGTCTGGACACACATTTGATCAACTTGATTGAACATACAAGCCCCCCCCCCCCCCCCCCCCGCTGAATGGTGGGACCATGGGTCTGTGTGGTGTTTGGGCACAACTGCTTATGCCAAATTGGTTTTACATGAAGATGCTTGTACCTTCAACACAAAAATTATCGCTTAATTGTTAAACACTAAAAAAAGAGAAAGATGCAAAAGTTTATGGCAGAGCATGATGCTGGGATGGGGTGGGGGGAGGAAGGGAACAGGGAAATAGGACCCTGAACCTATTGAGAATATCATGGTGAATAATCACCCAAATGCCATCAAGTACAACATATGAAAAATTAAAACTAACAACCTACAAAACCATAAAAAGCTTTTCTCTATTTTATTCCGTATTTATACAGCATCGTCAGCTCGTGATACTGCTTTGAAATGATGATGTTCATATACTCTTAAGAAAGGGCCATTGCTGGGTTGGTGGCCTGCCTTGTATCCTAGCACTTGGGGGGGCGGGCAAGTACGTCTTCTGCGAGTTCAAACGCACAGCTGGTTCTCCAAGAGTTCAAGGCCAGCTGGGGCTATAGGGCAGAACCCTGTCTCAAAAAGACCAAAATAAAGGGGGAGGGGCAATAGCTAGGAGATAGTAGAACACTTGCTTGCCAGGCATTCATGAAGCCCTAGGCTGAATCCCCACTACCACCAAAAAAGAATATTGAGGTTGAAGGGACAGTTCATTTATTTTTTTTATTTTATATGTTTTTTTATTTTTTTTGATTTTATGTTATGCTTGCATAGTCCTCATGCAGTTTGTGCGACCGTGGGTCATCATGCCAGCGGGGTCAGAAGAGGGTTTCGGATTCCCCGGCTGGAGTTCTGATGGGTTTCACATCTTTGAATTTGAGTTTCATGTCGCCCCTGTGCTGGGGATCAACCCATGTCTCTCTGGAAGGAGCGTAGGCGCGCTCTTAACTGCTAGACATCTCTCCAGCCCGCCAGTCATTTTAAATTTATATTATTTATTATATTTATCCTATTTATTTATTTTATTTTATTTACATTGGTCTTTTTGAGACAGGGTCTCCTTCTAGTCCCAGCTGTCCTGAAACTCACTCTGTAGACCCAGGCGGCCTCTTGAACCAAAAAAGATCCACCTGCCCTCTTGTGCCTCCCAATATTTATTGTATCATGAACAACACAACGCAGCCAGCCATACCATTCTGATTGTAATGGTAATTAGTGAAAAAAATATATCAGAATATTAAGTTCATTGATAAATACTTAAAATATTTAAAGCTAGACCAAAAAAAAAAAAAAAGAAGTGTTTCAATGACCACAAATAGCAATTAGTCTTTAGATTTATTACCTTTGAATGTGGATGAGTTGTAACTGGGCGGCATGTAAGGGGGGGGCACCGTTTTGGCAATACCAAGGAGGTCAGTAAGAGGGTGTCCGGATTCCGCTAGGTGGATTGGACGTTAAGAGACATTCTCCGCTGTCCATGTGGGTGGTAAACCAAACCGGGTCCTCTACAAGAAGCAGTCGGGTGCTCTTAATGCTGAGAGAGCTCATCCATCCCATCTCTGGGACAATTCGCTTGTTTTATTTTTTTTTTATGCGTGTGAATGTACGGTCTACATGCAGTAGGTTGTGTGCCCCCATGTCCTGCAAATGCTGCGAGGGTTCAGAAGAGGGTTCGAATTACCCCTGACCCATGAGTTTCCAGATAGGTTGTTAGACTGTCATGTGGGTGCTGGGAATCGAGACCTGGGTCCTCTGCAGAGCAAGTCATCGCTCACGACATTCCATTTGTTTTTAAATAGTAAAACTGAAACTCGCTCTGAAGTTTTCATAACCAGGCAACACCCTATTGCATGTATGTTGCTTCAGTCATAAATAATGCATAAATTTTTTAAAGTAATTTTATTTTATGTGTTTATTTTTTACAGGAATTCTACGTAGAAGCACAGTTGTTGGGGCTTGGAGATAGATGGCCTATGGGTTTAGCGAGTGCGCCTGCTCTTGCGGGGGACCTGGGTTTTCGAATTCCCGCACCCCACATGGTGGCTGAGAACCATCTAACCCCAGTTCTCAGGGGAACCGACGCCCTCGTCTGACCTCCGCGGCATTGCAAGACACGGGGTGCAACAAACCTACATGCAGACAGTACAGGTGGCCACACATAAAAAATAAATAAATAAAAAATCAAATTGAAAAGAGTATCCCCAACAGTTGTTTTGTTCCAGATCAACATTAAGTGGCTCAGTGGTAGCTCCATACAATTAGTTAATTGGCTAAATCCAGCAGTGAGGGATGCCATTGTTCTTTGTTTTCTGGACTAGTGATACTTCACTCATGCATGAATATCTGCTGGGTCTGCCATCTTACGCTGCAAAGTTCATGATGTCATCTTTCTTTAAACTTACGCTGCATAGAACTCCATTGTGTAAGATGTACCACATCGTCGTCTCTAGCCGACTCTCAATTGAGAACACTTGGGTTGGTTCCTATAGTTGCTATTGTGAAGAAGCTGCAATAATACACTGCTATGCATGTATCTCTGCATAAGGATGAGTCTCTTGGGTAATCTCAAGAGTGGTATGGCTGGGTCAAGGTTAATGCTCAGGAATTGTAGCATGACTAATCCCATTTTAAAATAGATATCAGAAGTGTTGAGTGACTTTCCAGGTGTCAAACAGAGAAGAAATGTGTCAGAAGACAATTTGGGTCTTGTCCATATATGGCAAGGAAAGTGATGCACTTGTAAACAGGAAGAACATTGGGAAATGTAAGCACAAGATTTTCAACTTCTCAGACCTTTAATTCACTAATTAGAGCTCTTTATCATTATATAATAAACCATTTATCTATGAATGAAAGTATCTAAATGTCACGTTCATTTTCTTTTTATTTTTATGTGTATCATTATATGTATAAAGTGTAATTGCCTACAGTTGTAAGTGCACGTGTGTTCTCATTCTGTGGAGGACAGAAAGGGTGTTTGGATCCCCTGGAACTGAGTTACAATGATGTCTCTGCCATGTGAGGTGCGGGAGCCAAACCTGGGTCTTCGACAGCAGCTAGTGCTCTTTGACTACTCACCATCTCTCTAGCCTGCCAATATCATTTTCTACAAGAAGACTAAAAAACTAAAAAAGCCTTTTTAAATTTGTGAATAAATGGAAAATGATTGTTGATCTCTCTATCACTTTGCATTGTTCTAGTGAGCTTTTTTTCTCTCTTGGCGCGTTCAAAATCTTAAATGCCAGTTAGAAGTCCATGTGAACTTGAGTTCACGGCCATTGCACTTCAGTTGCTTCATGACTCGAAATGTGGTTCATTGTGAACACTTCTTTTTTGTACTAGCTTTTAAAGCATTTTAAGTATTTACTCAATGACTTTAATATGCTGACTTGATTTTGTTTCAATGAATTACTACAATTAAATCAGAAGGTTGGCATGTGCTGCGGTGTTTTATCATGGTTATTATAAAGGGCACATCTTTTTCTTTCATTTGCTTCATTTAGTAGGCTTCCCAAATAAATAAGGCACACTTAGTCTTGTAGATAACAGTTTAAAAGTCAGAAGCCGTTGTTAGAGTTTAAAAATATCATTTTGTTTATTTTGTGTTGGTGTTTTGCATTATGTGTGTAAGTGTACATACATGCGTGCAGGCCACAGAGCCAAAGGGGGGTAGCAGATCCCCTGAAACTGGAAATTTTTTTTTTTTTGGTCTTTTCGAGACAGGGTATCCCTGTAGGTACCCAGCTTTCCTGGAACTGCCTATGTAGACCACAGGCTGGCATGGGAACTCACAAAAGTCCACCTGCCTCTGCTACCCCGAGTGCTAGGATTAAGGCATGCACACAAGCCCGGCCTGAAACTGGATGTTACAGATGGTTTTAGCCATCAGGGGGCTGAAGTGTTGAACCTAAGTCTATCTTCAAGAGCAGCCAGTGCTCTAGCAAGATGAGCCATCTCTCCAGCCCCATTTTGTTTCCTTTTATGATAAACAAATCAGGAGCTAAGAATGCATATCTGTTTAAGTAAAGTGACATGATCAAAGCATGTGGTTACATGTTTGAGCATTACCGCTGAAAATGAGCAATGGTTCTTTTTTGGCAGCTTGCCTTTTGAGATTGTCAATTTCTAACAGTGGTTTATGGTCGTCAAAAGGGTTTGAGGAACAATGAATGTGAAACGAAGGAAAGAAGGAAAGAGCTGTGCCAAGAAAGACAGCCGTGCAACGGAAGAGGAAAGAAGCACGAGGAGGAAGGAGAGAAGAGAAAGGCAAGAGAGAAGCAGAACAGAAGCCTGAGGAGGAGCTGTTGTCAAAACAGAAGCAAGAAAAGGAAAAAGAGGGAAAAGAAAGCGAGGAAAATGGTTCATGATTGAAAAAACAGGTGAGAGTTGTGTAAGGCTCAGACTTTGCCTTTTTATTAACAAGGACCTTGGAATTTATTAAATTTAAATGACTTTAATGTAACTTGGAATTTTTTTCTTAAACTCCCTATTCTGGGTATTAATTGTAACTTACTTGGGACAACACGTAGTCATTAATGTTTGCCATGTGAGTTTGGGTTTCTCTAATAACAGTAGATACGGGATAAGATCTGTGAACATTATTTTTATTTGGGAGAGATGCCCATGAATCAGGGTATGGGGATGAGGAAAGTCATCTAGCAGTATATCAATGACTAGTTTACTGTGTTGTAAGCTCAGTGTTATTGGGACCTCTGAGAATGATAGCCAAGGCCTGTAGAATTTTCTCCCCCTTGTGGGAATGTAGCTCCTTGGGGAATTAACTCCTGGAATCTTCTGGCTGTGTGTACCACACTTCCTGGCCAGAGCCTGCTCAAAGACAGAGATCTTTACCACATGTGAGAACAGTATCCACAGTAGATGGTAGGTTGAGGGTATATGAACAAGGCCCAACCTTATCTGCTGTATCGTAAAACAGATTGTGTAAGTCTACATTGAATAGTGAGGCAACATCCACTTTGGGGGAGATGATGGGATGCAGGCACTTGTGCAGAGCTTAGGAAGTTAATTCAGTATTTTCTTAACTTTAAAAAGCCTCTGCTTATGTTTTGGTTTATCTGGTTTGCATTTGTTTTTATTCAGAAAAGAAGAAGCAATGAAAAAAAGGCACAGAGGCAGCTAAACAGCTGCGTCAAGAAAGAGAACAGATCATGCTGCAGATTGAGCAGGAGCGACTAGAGAGGAAGAAAGTAAGAGAGCTTTTGACTTTCTGTCTCTGTAAACCTGCTTGTGTTGCTCATTCATGTCTTCATCCTTTGTATTGTTTTCATACTAGTTCTCACGTAGGGCGAAAAAAAATATTTTGGTAACTGAATTTGTTTTGTTTGTGTTTTTTTCTCTACTAAATATTTATTTCTGTCTGTGTATGAAGTAGCTGTCTGCATGTCAATATGTGCACTGCCGTGGCGTGCAATGCAGCGCGGAGGTCCAGAGAGGGTGTGCGGATTCCCTGGAACTGGGAGTTCATCCTGGAATGGAGTTTTCAGACGGTTTTCGTCTCGCGCCGCAATGTGGGTGCTGGGGATCGAACCCAGGTCTCCTGCAAGAGGCAGGCCGGCGCTCTTAACCACTAGTCCATCGTCTCCAGCCCCAATCTGGAATTTTTAAGCCTATATCTTGTCATGAAAATTTTTCTGTTGTCTTGTTCACTTGACAGAAAGTTTTGGGGTTGGCATCCAAGGTCATTTAGAGCTGGGAATATTACTTTTGTCCCAGCTCTCCTGGCTTTTATATTTTGCATTAAAACTCAGCCTTGATTCTGATGGGTTTTTTTTTTTTTTTTTTTTACCTTTTTTATGTAGGCCTTCAGGTACTCTTATTTGTTCTGTTTCTTTGTTCAATTAGTTTTACTATATATACACAGGATTTTCTGTTCGGTCACTATTTGGTTCTTTGTGCTTCTTGGAAATCCTGGTAGGGAGTTCCTTTGTCTTTTTATAATTGTGTTGAAGATCTGTTCAACGCCATTTTGGCCTGAGATTCTTTCCTCCTGTATGCCTATAATTCGTAGATTGGGTCTTCTCATGTTGTCCCAACAACCTAGCTGGTTTCAGCTGTGTGCATCCAGTCTTGAAGCCTGTTTTTCTGTTTCATTCATTCTTTTTGTGAGGCTTTCTCCTGTTTGCAACTGGCTTATTTGGTTCTTCAATTCATGCAGATTTCTGCTTGGGTTTCGTCACTATTATATTTTTTTTGAATTTAGTTTTCAAGTCATGAAATTTGTTTTATGAGTTCATTGATCCACATAATTTGTATATTCCCAGCTTGCTCAATTCGGGGACAAGTATTTTGAGTTGTGTTTTTCTTTAAGTCTTTGACCATGCTTATAATGGTCTTTTAAAGTCCAGCGATCCAGCTGTTTTCGTGAAATGATTTCAGTGTAGTACCTTGGGAGGGGGAGTGGTGTTTTTTTGGGAACATAGTCCTCTTGGTTTTCATATTATCTGTGTTTTTTTGGTGCTGCCATTTGTGCATATGGATGTTGCTTTATTGGGTTATCTGACCAGCATGTATTTTGGTTGGCTTTTTTATTTGATTTTTGATATATTTTTCTTTGTTAATGATAGCTTGGTTACTTTATGTTCCAAGTCCTAGAAGAGGCAGGACTGTCCCAGCAGACGAGAGAGTCCAAGGAAGATGGGGTGTGGGGAATTACTGAAGTGGTGCTTAAGCACCTATGTTTGGGGTGTTGGTGACTCGGAACGGGAGTTAGTCCAAGGGAAGATGAAGTTGGTGGTCCTGAAGGATCGCCTGTCCTGGATGAGAACAGAGGGAATCTCATATCTTTATTAAAGAGTTTGTTTGTCAGCATGTTCTAACTGAGAAAGGAGTGTTTAAAAAGTTCCATCTGTGGGCTGAGGCTGTAACCCAAATAAGAGTAAGAGTAAGGACGTGTTCAGATAACCCCCTCAGCCCTGAAAAAATAGACCTTTCTCTGCAATTGTAGATTTGTCCACTTTGGCCTTTTGAGACCTCTTTCATTTTTTGTGATGTATATTATTGAAGCACATAATTGTGTTATTGAACATACATTTCATAGATGTTTCCCATTTTGCTGTTGAATTGACAGTTTTAGTCCTGAAGTGGTCCTTCTTTTTTTTTATTTAATTTATTTATTTTTTTTTTTTTTTGGATTGAATGTTTTTACAGTGTCGGCTAAGGTCTTGTGACCGCGTGTCGTTGCAATGCCGCGTGAGGTCAGAAGAGGGTCTCGATTTCACCCCCCCCCCTTGAACTGGAGTTCTCCTGGAATCGGAGTTCGACGGTTCTCCTGGCTGCCATGTGGGTGCCGGGGATCGAACCTGGGTCCTCTGTAAGAGCGGTCGGAACACGCTCTCAACCGCTAGGCACCTCCAGCCCCCTGAGTTCCTTCTTAGCTCTAGTGTTAGTCCTTAAAGTCGACTTTGGCAGCCTTTTTATGATTAATGTCTTGATGGTAATTCTTTTTCCACATTTTTACTTTGAACCTATGTATCATTACAAGTATTCCTTGTAAAACAACATATAGTCACTTAGGCCTTCCTGTCTGAAAGTCTTATTTGACAGTCTTTGTACTGAAATTTTTCAGGCATTATTTTAACATAATGTAACGTACATATCCAAGTTGGATTTAGGATGCTGAAGTTTTAAAGATCTAAATCTGTCTGGTATCCTAGGCATGGTGTTAACTATACAGGTCTAGGAGCCAAGAGCCCAACCAGCTTGTGACCCTTCCTGAGGCTCTCAACTTTGCTTTTATACCATGGTCCTCTTGAATGGCAGGTGGTCATGTGTTGATTTAAGGAGAGGAAAGAGAAAGATGATGTATAAACTGGGTCTTGGATCCAGATATTATTAGTGTACTNACAGAGGGCTGGAGAGGATGGCCCTAGTGGTAAGAAGGCTGACCGCCTCTTTACAGAGGACCCAGGCTCGATCCCAGCACCCACATGCCGTGAGAACGTTTTCTTGAAATCCAGTTCCAGCGAGAATCCAGTGCCAGTGAGGGTCCGACACCCTCTTCGACCTCCGCTGCAGCATTGATGACCAGGGTGCACAAACCTGCATGGCAGACAGTACATTCATACACATACAGAAATAAATAAAATTAATACAAAAATTAAAAAAAGAAAAGAATAGAACTATACAGTAATAAGTATGTCTGCTGTCATGGTAAGGAAGCTATTAACATTCCCTCCTGAAAGGAGGGAAGTCACTAAACACGCTCTGCTTTCAGTCTACTTTGCCTCCTGCCTCAGCTGGATGTGATCTTTCGGATGCTGGAGTACCCAGGAAGTGAAAGACTAGTGGCCACTGGGAAACTCTTAACCATATTTAGAGAGATTTCCCAAATGATGAAAGTGCTTTTCAAGTCTCTCTTGCTTCAATGTAAGCCCAGTAAGCTCATTGGGTCACTGTGCTGAACTTAGATGGTATCCTTTCTTTTGTCTTTTGGCTCTCTATCTGGGGTTAATAGATGCTTCTTTACATCTCCCTAGGAGAAGTCACAGAACAGTGGAGTTGAGGCAGGACAGGAAACAAGGGACGGGAATGAGCACTTGATCTACAGTTGACATCTCATTCACTGAGTGCATTTTTTACTTCTCTGTTGCTGTGAGAAAATATCATAACCAAGGCATCTTATAGAAGGAAGAGTTGCCGGGCGTGGTGGCGCACGCCTTTAATCCTAGCACTCGGGAGGCAGAGGCAGGTGGATCTTTGTGAGTTCAAGGCCAGCCTGGTCTACAGAGTAAGTTCCAGGACAGCTGAGGCTACAGGGAGACCCTGTCTCAAAAAGACCAAAAAAAAAAAAAGGAGGAAGAGTTTATTGGGCTTATGGTTCCAGAGGGGTGAGCCCATCATGGGGAGGCGTGGTGGCAGAGGCGGCTGCAGCGGAAAGCTGAGCGCTCAAATTTCCAAGCAGGCACAAGAAGCAAAGAGAGAGAAAGTAGAAATGGAGCAAGACTTTGAACTCTCGAAGCCTGCCCTCAGTGACACGCTTCCTCCAGCAAGGCCACACCTACTAGATCTCCCAAAACATCACCACCAACTGGGGACAAAGTATTCAAATACTTGGAGCCTATGGGGGAGACTCTCATTCACACAACCAAATAGAGTTGAAAATTTTATTTATCCTTTATGTGTATGAGTGTACTGTCTGCATGTAAGGTTGGTGCACCCGTGTTGTGCAATACCACGGAGGTCAGAAGAGGGTGTCGGATTCCCTTGGAATTGGAGTTAAAGACTATTCTCAGCTGCCATGTGGGTGCCTGGGTCCTCTACAAGAGCAGTCGGTGCTCTTAACTGCTGGAGAGCCATCTCTCCATCTCTGGGACAATTCATTCTTTTTTATTTTTTTTTATGCGTGTGAATGTACTGTCTGCATGTAGGTTGGTGCCCCCATGTCCTGCAATGCTGCAGAGGTCAGAAGAGGGTGTCGGATTCCCCTGGAACTGAAGTTCAAGATGGTTCTTAGCTGTCATGTGGGTGCTGGGAATCGAACCTGGGTCCTCTGCAAGAGCAGTCATCGCTCCGACAATTCATTTTAAATAGTAAAACTGACCTCTGGGAATGTTTCATAACCAGGCACACCTATGCATTATTTCATTCATTCATACAATAATGCCATGAATTTTTAAAATTTTTATTTGTTTATTTTTTAAGGGATTCTACAGTATAAGAGCACAGTTGTTGGGGCTGGAGAGATGGCCTAGTGGTTAAGAGTGCCGACTGCTTTTGCAGGGGACCCGGGTTCGATTCCCAGCACCCACATGGTGGCTGAGAACCATCTTAAACTCCAGTTCCAGGGGAATCCGACGCCCTCTTCTGACCTCCGCGGCATTGCAAGACACGGGTGCACAAACCTACATGCAGACAGTACATTGGCACACATAAAAAATAAATAAAATAAAATAAAAATTTTAAAAAGAGCACAGTTGTTTTCAGATCACATTAATGTTGCTCAGTTTGCCATACAATTAGTTAATTGGCCCTAGCATCCACAGGTGAGGGATGCCATTTGTCTTTTGTTTTTCTGGGACTGTGTTACTTCACTCAGCATGATATCTTCTGGCTCCATCCATTTACCTGCAAAGTTCATGATGTCATCTTTCTTTACCGCTGCATAGAACTCCATTGTGTAGATGTACCACATTTTCTCTATCCACTCGTCAGTTGAGGAGCACTTGGGTTGGTTCTATCACTTTGCTATTGTGAAGAGAGCTGCAATAAACACGGCTGTACATGTATCTCTGCAGTAAGATAAGTCTTGTGGGTACATGCCCAAGAGTGGTATGGCTGGGTCAGGTAATGCCATGAAATTGTAGCATGACTAATCCCATTTTAAAATAGATATCAGAAGTGTTGAGTGACTTTCCAGGTGTCAAACAGAGAATAAAGTGGTCAGAATGCAATTTGGGTCTTGTCCATATATGGCAAGGAAAGTGATGCACTTGTAAACAGGAAGAACATTGGGAAATGTAAGCACAAGATTTTCAACTTCTCAGACCTTTAATTCACTAATTAGAGCTCTTTATCATTATATAATAAACCATTTATCTATGAATGAAAGTATCTAAATGTCACTTCATTTTCTTTTTTCTATTTTATGTGTATCTTATGTATATAAGTGTATTGCCTACAGGTGTGTAAGTGCACTTGTGTTCTGCATTGCTTGTGGAGGACAGAAGAGGGTGTTGGATCCCCTGGAACTGGAGTTACAGATGATTGTCTGCTGCCATGTGGGTGCTGGGAGCCAAACCTGGGTCTTCGACAGCAGCTAGTGCTCTTTATCTACTCAGCCATCTCTCTAGCCTGCCAATTCATTTTCTTACAAGAAAGACTAAAAAACTAAAATAGCTTTTTAAAATTTGTGAAATAAATGGAAAATGATTGTTTTGATTTCTCTATCACATGTTGAGTTTTTATTGAGCTTTTTCTCTCTTGGCTGCTTCAAAAGTTAAATGCCAGTTAGAATCCATGGTGAACTTGAGTTCACGGCCATTGCACTTCAGTTGCTCATGACTCGAAATGTGGTCATTGTAACACTTCTTTTTTTGTCTAGCTTTAAATATTTTAAGTATTTACTCAATGAACTTTAATATTCTGATTGATTTTTTTCATGAATTACCATTAAATCAGAATGGTATGGCATGGCTGCGTGTGTTATCATGGTTATTTATAAAGGGACATCTTTTTCTTCATTTTAGTAGGCTTCCCAAATAAATAGGCAATTAGTCTTTATGATATACATTTTAAAGTCAGGCCTTGTTCATATTTTAAAAATATCTTTTGTTTATTTTATGTTATGTGTTTTGCCTGTATGTGTGTAAGTGTACTACATGCATGCAGTGCCCACAGAGGCCAAAGGGGGGTCTCAGATCCCCTGAAACTGGAATTTTTTTTTTTTTGGTCTTTTCGAGACAGGGTATCCCTGTAGTCCCAGCTTTCCTGGAACTTGCTCTGTAGACCAGGCTGGCCTTGAACTCACAAAGATCCACCTGCCTCTGCTTCCCGAGTGCTAGGATTAAAGGCATGCACCACCACGCCCGGCTGAAACTGGAATTTTACAGATGGTTGTTAGCCATCATGTGGGTGCTTGGAAGTGAACCTAAGTCATCTTCAAGAGCAGCCAGTGCCCTTAACAGATGAGCCATCTCTCCAGCCCCATTTTGTTCATTTTCATGATAAACATCAGACTGAAATGCATATCTGTTAGTAAAGTGGACATGAATTCAAATGCATGTGGTTAACATGTTGAGCATTACCTGCTGCAGTGAGCACATGGTTCTTTTGGCAGCTTGCCTTTTGAGATTGTCATTTTCTAACAGTGGTTATGGTCTCAAAAGGTTGGAGAACAATGAATTGGAAAGAAAGGTAAAGAAGGAAAGGCTGTGCCAAGAAGAAGCCGGTAAGCAGGAAGAGGAAAAGAAGCACGAGGAGGAAGTAGAGAAAAGAAAGGCAAGAGAGGAAGCAGAACAGAAGCCTGAGGAGGAGCTGTTGTCAAAACAGAAGCAAGAAAAGGAAAAAGAGGGAAAAGAAAAGCAGGAAAATGTCATGATTGAAAAACAGGTAGAGTGTGAGGCTCAGACTTTCCTTGTTTATCAAGGACCTTGGAATTTATTAAATTTAAATGACTTATAATAGTAACTTGGAATTTTTTTCTTAAACTCCCTATTCTGGGTATTAATTGTAACTTACTTGGGACAACACGTAGTCATTAATGTTTGCCATGTGAGTTTGGGTTTCTCTAATAACAGTAGATACGGGGATAAGAATTCTGTGACATTAGTTTTATTTGGGAGAGGATCCCATGAATCTGGTATGGGGATGAGGAAAGTCAGTCTACAGTATATCAATGACTGAGTTACTGTGTTGTAGCTCAGTGTTATTGGGACCCTCTGAGAATGATGGCCATGGCCTTAGAATTTCTCCCCTTGTGGAATGTAGCTCCTTGGGGAATTAACTCCTGGAATCTTCTGGCTGTGTGTACCACACTTCCTGGCCAGAGCCTGCTCAAAGACAGAGATCTTTACCACATGTGAGAACAGTATCCACAGTAGATGGTAGGTTGAGGGTATATGAACAAGGCCCAACCTTATCTGCTGTATCGTAAAACAGATTGTGTAAGTCTACATTGAATAGTGAGGCAACATCCACTTTGGGGGAGATGATGGGATGCAGGCACTTGTGCAGAGCTTAGGAAGTTAATTCAGTATTTTCTTAACTTAAAAAGCCTCTGCTTTGTTTGGTTTATCTGGTTTTGCATTTGTTTTTATTCAGAAAGAAGAAGCAGAAAAAAAGGCACAGGAGGCAGCTAAACAGCTGCGTCAAGAAAGAGAACAGATCATGCTGCAGATTGAGCAGGAGCGACTAGAGAGGAAGAAAGTAAGAGCTTTGCTTTTCTTTCTGTAACCTCTTGTGTATGCTCATTCATGTCTTCAGTCCTTTGTATTGTTTCACGTATTCTCCGTAGGGCTATTTTGGTAGATCTGAATTTTTTGTTTGTTTGTTTTTCTCTAAAATATTTATTTCTGTATGTGTATGAATGTACTGTCTGCATGCAAGTCTGTGCACCCGTGTCGTGCAATGCCGCGGAGGTCAGAAGAGGGTGTCGGATTCCCCTGGAACTGGAGTTCTCCTGGAATTGGAGTTTCAGACGGTTTTCGGCCGCCATGTGGGTGCTGGGGATCGAACCCAGGTCCTCTGCAAGAGCAGCCGGCGCTCTTAACCACTAGGCCATCTCTCCAGCCCCAGATCTGAATTTTTAAGCCTATTCTTGTCATGAAAATTTTTCTGTTCTTGTTCAACCTTGACAGAAAGTTTTGGGGTTGGCATCCAAGGTCATTTAGAGCTGGGAATACTTTGGTCCAGGCTCTCCTGGCTTTTATAGTTTGCATTAAAAAGTCAGCCTTGATTCTGATGGGTTTTCTTTTATGTGTACCTTGTTTTTCTCTAGCAGCCTTCAGTACCCTGTCTTTGTTCTGTATATTTAATGTTTTACTATAATACACCATGGGGATTTTCTGTTCTGGTCATGTCTAGTTGGTGTTCTTTGTGCTTCTTGAATCTCTGTAGGTAGTTCTTTTCTTTTATAATTGTGTTGAAGATCTGTTCAACGCCATTGGCCTGAGATTCTTCTCCCTCCTGTATGCCTATAATTCGTAGATTGGGTCTTCTCATGTTGTCCCACACATCCTGCATGTTCAGCTTTGTCATCCAGTCTTGAATTCTGTTTTCTGTTTCATTCATTCTCCTTGTGAGGCTTTCTCCTGTTTGCAACTGGCTTATTTGGTTCTTCAAATTCATGCAGATTTCTGCTTGGGTTTTCGTCACTATTTCTATTTCTTTTGTGAATTTAGTTTTCAAGTCATGAATTGTTTTTGATAGTTCATTGAGCCACATATTTGTATATTCCTCAGCTTGCATCACAAGTTCTTTGAGTTGTGTTTTCTTTAAGTTCTTTGACCATGCTTATAATTGTTCTTTTAAAGCCTGAGTCCAGCTGTTTCTTGAAATGATTTTCAGTGTAGTACCCTTGTGGAGGGGGAGTGGGTTTTTTTGGGAACATAGTCTCTTGGTTTTTCATATTATTTGTGTTTTTGTGCTGCCATTTGTGCATATGGATGTTCTTTATTGGTTATCTGACCAGCATGTATTTCTGTTTGGCTTTGTTTAATTGAGTTTTGATATATTTTTCTTGTTAATATAGCTTGGTTACTTTATGTTCCAAGTCCTAGATAGTAGGCAGGACTGTCCAGCAGACAAAGAGCCAAGGAAGATGGGTGTTGGGATTACCTGAAGTGGTGCTTAGCACCTATGTTGGGGTAGTTGGTGACTCAGGGTAAGGGAGTTAGTCCAGGGAAGGAATTGGTGTCTGTAGGGATCCTAGTCTGGATGAGAACAGAGGGTAATCTATATCTTTATTAGAGTTTTTGTCATCATGTTCTAACTGAGAAAGGAGTGTTTAAAAAGTTCCATCTGTGGGCTGAGGCTGTAACCCAAATAAGAGTAAGAGTAAGGACGTGTTCAGATAACCCCCTCAGCCCTGAAAAAATAGACCTTTCTCTGCAATTGTAGATTTGTCCACTTTGCCTTTTGGCTCTGTCAGTTTTTGTGATGTATATTATTTTGAAGCACTATTGTTTATTGAACATACATTTCAGATGTTTCCATTTTGCTGTTGAATTGACAGTTTAGTCCTGAAGTGTCCTTCTTTTTTTTTTTTAATTTTATTTATTTCTGTATGTGTATGAATGTACTGTCTGCATGCAAGTCTGTGCACCCGTGTCGTGCAATGCCGCGGAGGTCAGAAGAGGGTCTCGGATTCCCCTGGAACTGGAGTTCTCCTGGAATCGGAGTTTCAGACGGTTCTCGGCTGCCATGTGGGTGCCGGGGATCGAACCTGGGTCCTCTGTAAGAGCGGTCGGCGCTCTCAACCGCTAGGCCATCCCTCCAGCCCCCTGAAGTGTCCTTCTTAGCTCTAGTGTTAGTCCTTAAAGTCGACTTTGGCAGCCTTTTTATGATTAATGTCTTGATGGTAATTCTTTTTCCACATTTTTACTTTGAACCTATGTATCATTACAAGTATTCCTTGTAAAACAACATATAGTCACTTAGGCCTTCCTGTCTGAATCTTATTTGACAGTCTTTGTACTGAAATGTTTATCATTCTTTTAAACATAATGTACGTACATATCAAGTTGGATTTAAGGATGCTGAGTATAAAGATCTAATCTTCTGGTATCCTAGGCATGGTGTTAACTATACAGGTCTAGGAGCCAAGAGCCCAACCAGCTTGTGACCCTTCCTGAGGCTCTCAACTTTGCTTTTATACCATGGTCCTCTTGAATGGCAGGTGGTCATGTGTTGATTTAAGGAGAGGAAAGAGAAAGATGATGTATAAACTGGGTCTTGGATCCAGATATTATTAGTGTACTTCATTTGACCTTGTTTGCAGGGTTGGATGTATCCATCTGAAAAACCAATGGAAAATCTTTCTCTGCTACTTTTCCTCTGCTGGCATTTATCTTTTACAAGTTCTTTTGAGATATATTAAATTTCATATGGACCCAGCTTGTTTTTTTATGGTTTTATTCTTATAGTGCTGTTACTTTCCTCTCCCCCCCCAACACCAGAGAATAGATGAAATCATGAAGAGAACAAGGAAGAGTGATGCATCTCCAGATCTGAAGGTAGGGATTCAGCTGACCATTATGTCCTGAGGGGAAGAAGAGTAGAATACATTCATTGACATTGTGGTTTAGAGACAAATAGCTTGAAAGGGTGGGCTGCTCCTCTTCTGGTCATGGCTAGGTTCAAGAACTGAGACCTTAAAGGAAAGAGGAATTTCAGACTTAGAATAGGTAAAAGATTCCCTCAGAGCAGTGGGGTGGGGGTAGTCCTTGAAGAGGATGGTGACATAATAATAAAGAAAACACATCTGACCTTCAGAAACCACCATGGAGTAGGCAGATGGTCCAGAAGGGCTCTTAATACTTCCTGGTGCTTTTAGAAATTACTAGTTTTTCTGTTTAATGTTAATCTTTTATCTTTTCAACTTTTCGTTTGTTTCCAGAAAGAAGACTGCAAAGTGGCGAGTCAGCCTGCTGCATATGTGGAAAATAAAACAAAACCGAGTCTCCCCAACAAAACAGGTAAGTGTGAGGTCTGTTGTGTGGGCTTTTTCAGCAGAAAGGACTAATGAGGCTTCCTGAGGGTGGGGAGGTCACACTTGGGCCCAACAGGGTGGCTGCTGGTAATTTTGCTTTCTGGGGCATCTTTCCAGTACAGGGGGTATTGTCTCTATTTGAGAAACCATTTCATTCCTTGGCTGCTCTCATCAGCCATGCTAAGCCCAGGATACTTTCCAGGGAGCCTTGACTATACACTGGGTATTAATAAAATCTTACTCCACTCAAAGACTGTGGCCCTGAGACACTGATAATGAGATTTATATTCTCTTCTCTTTTGTGAAGGTGATTACATGGAGTGATGGGTGATTCTTTCCACAAAGAAAGGATTAAACTATTTCTTTTGTTAAATGTGTTTTCTCTTCATCATTTGGGGTATTATGATTCATTGGTGGACTTTGTGTTTTTGATCAGAAAGCAATGGATTGGACATGTGCCAAGAAACAGATAGTATGGGGCATGCTGCTCCAGGAACCTTTCCCCAGGACATGTTCTCTGATGAGCCTAAACCAGTTGGGGGACTTGTCCATCTGGATGCCCTTGATGGGAAATCAAACAGTCTGGATGATTCAACCGAAGAAGTTCAGTCTATGGATGTGAGGTATGTTAATTTCTCTTGCATTTAAACTTCATCTCTTCTCTGCTTAGTGCCAGTAACTTCATCTTTATTTCTTTTTTATAGTTGCTTCTTTACTAGATATATTTTCTTTTTCCTTTTTCCTTTCTTTCCTCTTCATCCCCATCCATAATGAAATAACCTTTTAAAATCACCAGATTGGGTTGAGATAGGAAAGCTGTCAGTGATGTAATGTGACTCTCTTGGGTTCTACACCCTAGAAGCAGAGTGACAGCCAGGGTTTCTTGGCATAATTTGGTGGAGGAGGACTGTAGAGGGAGGGGAGGCTACTAATCCAAGCTATGGTCTTGGACAATTTCACAGGAGATCTGGAAGTGAATTTCCATAGGGAGTAATGTAACTGAGATAAAGGAGGTAGCTTTTGTATTACTTGTATCCATCAATCATTCACTGTGAGTACTCTAGATCAGCAGGGGGTGATGCAGGACTAACTGGCCATGGAGGCTCCTGTCAGTTAAGAAGTTGTCAAGACAAAGAGTAACACCTTCGAGTCTTTGACTAGCCAACCATAAGGCTGGGAAATGAGTGTACCTGGAAGAAACGAGACCTGGCCAGGCCACCACCCCTGTGTCCACAGAGTTTTACATTTAAGTAAACTTGACATTAAAATCTGGGACTGGCGGCACATGCTTGTAATCCAAGCACTCTAGAGGCTGAGGTGGGGGAATCAAGATTGTTCAAGGCCAGCCTGGGCTGCATAGCAAGATTCTGCCACAAAATGATGTGAGGAAAAATCTTGTTATTAAAGACTTAATAAAAAGTTAATTTGTTCTAAGTTGCTAAAAACATAAGGAGTTATTTATTTATTTATTTATTTATTTATTTATTTATTTATTGGTCTTTTTGGAGACAGGGTCTACCTGTAGCCCCAGCTGGCCTGGAATTCACTATGTAAAACAAGCTGGCCTCAAACTCAGAGATCCACCTGCCTCTACCTCCCAGTGCTGGGATTAAACGTGTGTGCCACCATGCCCAGCTAAAACCTGAGGATTTCTTAAACTGGTATGTTTGCAGATGATAGGCAGATTAGACCTGGATTTGCTCATTTGCTAGATTTATGGCAGAGAGCAACAGTGAACCTCCTTCTGTCTCTAAGAAAAGGAGAGAAAAACAAAAAGTAAGCCTCAGCTGGGCACAGCTTGACAAGTCAGGGCGAATTGGAAGCCTGGCTTTAAAAAGGAGGCAGTGTATGAGATTTGCTCTGTGGATGTCTAGAGTGACAGTGCAGGTCCATGTCCCCATCCCCCAACTTTTAACTGAGCACATGCTTCATGTGGCTCAGTATCAACTATTCCCTGCATGGTCTCATTCAGAACGCACAGGAGTGGCGGGAAGAAGAAATGACTCCTCTACTCATTTCATTTATTTATATATTTTTTTTCAAAACCAGTGTTTTATTGAAGCTCTGTGCATTTTATACAAAATTACATTACAAATCAAATCTAGACCCGTGCCCCCCTCCCTGCCCCCTACCCCACCAGAGCTCACTCACTCGTCCAAATGTGTTTTTACCTCTACCCATTTTAAATGGAAGGAAACTGAAGCCAGAGTGAGGAAAGGCAGCTTACCTGGGGCAGCGCTGCTGGAAGAGCAGCGCCAGGAGTCCCAGTGTGAATCAGGGCCTTTTCAGACCGCTTTAAACAAAAACACGTAATTGCTCTTGGAATATCCCAGCCTAAAAGCTCTGGGAAGGTATTACTTCCACTGTTAACTGTGCTGGTTACTGCAAGCGTTTTCTTAAAACAACACCGGGACATTGTCAGCTCTTCTCCACAGCCCTGCCCAGGCTGCTAACTTTTTTCTCACCTCCAGGGAGCTGCTGTCCAGCAGCTTTCCAGATTTGAACTTACTTGTAGTTTTTCTTAAGTCCATCATCTCCAGAAGAGTAACATAACAGAACTATACAAATAGAATGAAGCACATGAACAGATCATGCCTCGTTCTCTTGTTCTCTGTCCTCTTTGTCTCTCATTCTGTCTTCCTCATCTTTTCTAGTCCTGTTTCCAAAGAAGAGCTTATCTCCATCCCAGAATTTTCACCAGTGAGTGAAATGATTCCTGGGATGTCTCTGGACCAAAATGGAACTGGTAATGCCCGAGCACTTCAAGATATCTTAGATTTCACTGGCCCCCCCACGTTCCCTAAGATATCCAGTGAAAACCTCAGCCTGGATGACTGTAACAAAAACCTTATCGAAGGATTTAACAGTCCTGGGCAAGAAACTACTCTGAACACCTTCTGTTGACAAAAGACAACATCCCTTTAATGAAAGGTACAGTATTCTAATGATACTGTAAACTCATAACTCCCTGAGAGGTGTAAAGATCAGATAAATACCCACTGGTCTCCTACCCAGCCAATTTTATTTGGAGATTACAAACACAATCATATACTGCATCACTCACAGGAACTGAGATGGATTTTTATGTAATTACTTTATATGTGAGTCCCCAGTCTTGTGTTCTACCTATGTTGCCCCTGTTTGGGGCTATAGGTAGCAAAGTTAAGAGGCACTAGCTAAAGGTTTGATTACCGATCTGTCTCATATAGCACCTTTTTCAGAGGCAAAGAGAATGCTCATAGTCTTGCAAGGTGATGCTAGTAAAGTGAACCCTCTGCAGTGACATCCCACACTCTGTCTGTAATCACTCATACACATTGATGAGTACTAAGCCAAATAGTCATCTGTTCTATTGATCCATTCTGGATTCTTCCCAAGCAGACATCTATTTTTGGATCACACCTGAGGTGAGAGAGGAAGAACTTTATTTTTGTGCAAAGGTTTCCCCCACCACTGACAGTTTTGTTGCCAGTATGCTTCTGTTCTCATGGGCGCTCTCATGTGCACTCTCGCATGCTTGCCTGGTCAGTGTTTGTCTCTTTGACTTCTAGAGTTTCTCTCCCTTCCTTCCACCCTGCCCCCCGCCTTTTACATGCTAAGCACAAGCTCTGCTACTGAACTATACCACCAGCCCGTCTCATTTGAGATTTTCTATTTTATGCACCCTCCAGTTGTATGCACTTAAATTTCACATTTGCTTTATTTTGATTTGGGACTTATTTAAAGATTTAGATTTATTTTTTACCTCTGTGAGGGGGGAGGCGTTGAATTTGAATTGAGGACTTATTTGAAGATGTATTTTTAATTACGGGGAGGAGTCACATGAGTATAGATGCCTGCAGAGGGCAGAGACATCAGATTCTCTTGAAAGTTGAGTTATAGGTGGTTGTGGGCCACCTGACATGGGTGCTTGGAATTGAATTCAGAGCCTCTGCAACAGCAGTATGAATTCTTTTTCTTATTTTTTAAATTTTATTTTATTTATTTCTGTATGTGTATGAATGTACTGTCTGCATGCAAGTTTGTGCACCCGTGTCATGCAATGCCGCGGAGGTCAGAAGAGGGTGTCGGATTCCCTTGGAACTGGAGTTCTCCTGGAATTGGAGTTACAGACGGTTCTCGGCCACCATGTGGGTGCTGGGGATCGAACCCGGGTCCTCTGTAAGAGCAGTCGGCACTCTTAACCGCTAGGCCATCTCTCCAGCCCCAGCAGTATGAATTCTTAACTGCTGAATCATCTCTCCAGCCCCTGAGCTTAGGGGGCTTAATATGTTTTCGTTATTCAAAACTATCATCAAATCCTTTGAGAAGCCAGTTATTATTGATCTTGCCTTTTATTTTATTTTATTGTCTGTTTGTGATGTCTTTGTGTAAATGAAGACATATGAGGTATCTTCCTCTTGCTCTCCCCCTTACTCACTTGAGACAGGGTCTCTCACTGAACTTTGACTGGGCTGCTGACCAGCAAGTCCCAGTGAGCCTCTTGCCCCCCCCCCCACCCTCTGCACTACAGGTATAGGTATGTGTGGCCATGTCCAGCCTTTACATGAGTGCTGGGCATCTGAACTTGTCCTCATGCTTGCACAGAAAGCACTTTTACCCACTGAGCTGTCTCCTTGGCCCTCCTGCCGTTAGAGACTTTAATTATTTTGGTTTATTTTTATTTTATGTGTATGCGTGCTTTGTCTGCACGTATGTAAGTACACCCTTGTCATTCAGGCCCTGTGGAAGCCAGAAGAGGATGTCAGATCCCCTGGAACTGAGGTTATTGAGCTTTCATGTGGGTATTGGGAACTGAACCCAGGTCCTCTGCAAGAACAGCCAGTGGTCTTAACTGTTGAGTCACCATCCCGGTCCCCGTAGACTCTTTTTGAAAACAGATTTGTTTATGAGTTATCCGTGTATGCCTGTGTGAATTATGTGCACCACATATGCACAGGAGCCTGTTGAGGCCAGAAAAGGGTATTGGGTCCTCTGGAACTTGAGTAACAGGTGGTTGTGAGCTACCATGTAGGTGCTTGGAACCAAACTTGGGTCCTCTGTGAGACCAGTAAACATTTTCAATCACTGAGCCACCTGTCCACTGTCCCAGTTGTAGACTCTCATCATTCTGTCACTTATCTTTTTATGATGCTGTACTATTCTAATGGAAATTCAATGTCCAAACTGGTTTAGTCCAATCTTTTTATTTCTCAAATACAGTAATACGATGGGGAGACCACAAGGCTGTTTTATGTCCTTTTTCTAACCCACCCTCATCAAAAGCCTACAATGAACTCTAGAGCCTCCTTCAGTCAGTTTGCTGGAAGGCATCTATCTGGAGTCGTTTGACATAGGAGAGCAAATACATGACAGACCACTTTTATTGTTTTGATACGAGATCTCGTGTATCCCAAGCTGGCCTTGAAATCAGTATATAGACTAGGAAGATCGTGAACCCTGATCCTCCTGCCTCCACCTTTTGAGCTTATTATAGGTGGGTACCACCACACCTGTTTTGTTTTTTTTTTCAGTGTTGCGGATCAAATCCAGGGCTTCCTGTGTCATAGGCAACTACTCTACCAACTACATCCCAACCCCAATAGGACACTTTTAGAGTGAACTTTATCCTTGGTATAGAAGAAGATCCACTTTCTTGAACAGTTAAAACACAAACTCACTGTTTCCTTAACAGTTGCATAGCTTAGTATTCATTGTCACAGTAGCTGGGAATAATCAGAAGGCAAAGCTTGAGACATATTAAACACCTTCAGGTTTGGATGCAAGGATGATCTGGCTGGCTAGGAAAGTGTCCTCTTCCTACCTCACTGCCCCACACGGGTCCTTCCTGAAGCTGTGTCCTCCCCCTTCTCCATAGCGAATTCTTCTTCACTCAAGGGTAAATAAACAAAACATCTGTACATTTTAGAAAAATCATACCCAAGGAAAATTTGACTTCATTAAAAGAATGGCCCTGTGCAAATGTTTTGACCCTACTTCTTTTGAGAAGTACTGTATGAGCCAAGGAAAACTCTAATGTCAAGTGCAGAATTCTGGTTTCTGCTTTGCTCTTACCTGGTTTTGTTTTTGAATTGACAGGAGGCGTTTGGAGCGCCCATGAAGCTGCCAGCATTACAACTGAGCGGCTGGCCACCTCGAAGACGCTTCTTTTGCCCTTATCTGCGGATTCCTAATTATTAGATTGGAATGTAACTGTATTACTAGGTAGTTCATCAAACACTGGCCTCTCTCGGTATCAACCTTGAGATTTTTGTCTTGTGGGGGTTTGGCAAAGTTTCATTTTATGGTTCTATTTATGAGCTTCAGCTGCTGCTCTAAAGCATTTCCTGTCCTTCTCTGGTATCATAGTGATCCTCTCAATAAGCTGCGTGATGCTGGCCGGCAATCTCACTTTAGGACCACTCACACTCCCAGAGTTGGAGCACGTAGACTTTTAGCAGTCTCTTCATATAAAATGTTCTATTTATTCACACTCTAGTTAAACATATACTCAACCTGAGCTGCATAGCTCCCTGTCTTTGTTTAGGAGAAGAAATCCAGCCACTTTCTGTTCCGCTGGCATTTCTGTGAAAAGTACTATCAAGAAGTCTTTTTCCCCCCCTTTTCTGTTAAGTTTTACCACCTACAAATGCATTACTCCACATTACTGTTTGGGGGTTGAAGAAATAAGTTGAATAAGGAATTAAATAATGGCAACTATTTCTTTCCTTTTATGTACACGGGCAACTTGATCTAGCAAGGACCCTTTCATGTCACACCTTAGAATCTCCAAATTATCGTTCCAAACCAATTGAATGGCTTTTAAGCTGAATGAATAGTTTCATGCAGGTGGTTGGTTTTCATGTTTTTCCTATTGTTTTGCTGTGGGAGCTTGAAGTTTTCTTTCTTTCTTTCTTCTTTATTTGCCCAGCTGTAGTACAACCATGCATAGTGCTTTGAACGGGGGCCCCAAATTGGCCCCAGTAAGTCACTTTAATAGACTTTACAAATTCTGAACGATGTAAAATGACAGTAGAATGTATAATTCCATACATTTTATACTATATAATGCTGTACTTTTACTTTTTCTTTTTTGGGGGTGAGATATGACTCCTATGAAAATGGCTTTTTATTTGAAAATTTTTGTTTTGATTTGTACCTTCAGGCATTTGAAAAGATTCATGATTCTGAGAGAGATTTACAACCAGGAGATGTCCCTAGTTTTTTCATTTTCTTTTATTTTTGTTTTTTTATTTTTTTTAAGACAGGGTCTCTCACTGCCTCCCAAGTGCTGGGATTAAAGATGTGAGCCACAGGCTGGACTTGTTCCTGTTCTTTTAAAGCCAGCCACAATTTATGGATTTATTAATCTCAGAGTGTTTATGTGTATATACTAAATAAAATACATACCTCTAAGAATGCTGTGCCATTGATCTTGATGACTAGTAGAGAGGATATCTCTTTTACGACAAGCACACAGATGATAGCATGGTCTGATTTCTGAAAAATGCCTGGCTATTTTTCTTATAGCTTTATTTTGCTAGATGTGTGTTTATTGTGATCTGTTGTACTTCACAGCACCATTGTGACCATGATGATGCCTCATTTGCATGATGTGTACACTTTGTTTAATGTTAAATACATTTTCATTGAAGAGTCCGGGTCTTGTTGTTGTTTTATTTGTTTCTGTAAGCTTAATGGAGAAAGGTAAGCAGATTTTTAAAACCTGATACCAAAACCCCAATTAATTCCTGGATAGGTTCATTAAAACTTCCTCAGTTGTCAGTGCCAAGTGGAGCCAACATTAAAACTTCCTCAGTTGTCAGTGCCAAGTGGAGCCAACCGTGGCTTAAGTGGCAGTCTGCACCTAGAAAACAATCAACTTCTGGGTACAGTTAGGTGCTTTCATACAAATACTGATGCAAGTGATTTTTAGCTAAGAGAAGAAAGAGCTGACTTTGGTACAATTTACAAGGCTGTTTCACATAGCAGTTTAGCATTCAAATAATTATGACAGGAGTATTGGCCCTTATTTTCAAGAATTCTGAAACCCAAACCTGCTTTTTTGTACCTGCTGTGTGACTTTTCCTGGGGCAATAAGGACAAGCCTCTGTTCACCCCAAATGGGGTACTGAGGATGGCAAAAGCAAAGTCTAGCTTTGTGAAGCAGTGAGTTTACTGAGGTTCATTCAGAACAGTGGGTGAGGGATTATGCACAAGAGCACAGATGGCTCAAAGGTGCCTACAGTATGTAAATGCCCATTCCGGTGTGGGCGATGATGCATAAACGTTCCATTCCTGGAGTTTCGGAATGTTCTGCAAGTCATGCTTGACCTGGCAGACTGCTTGGCCAGTGGGAGACTTCTCTGCCCTGTAGCTGCTTGCTGCTTTGAAAACCCTATAGGGCCTTGTGAATCTTATAAATTTCACGAGTGTTAGGATTTTCTTTTTTAATTTTCACTTCCACAGGCTTAAGAGCCTCTCCCTTCCCTCTAGGAGGGAATGTTCCAATTCAGAGGCTAGCCACACAACTGTGCATAGCTCACAGGCCTGTCCACTACCGTGGTGATGATACCAGCAAAGAGTAGAAGCCAGGCCAGCAGGACTAGAATTACCAATCTTTGTGGTCACTTGTGGGGCTGCAAACTCTGAAGCTTAAGGTGCAGTCTGCAGCCCTTCCAGGGTCTGATGCTAGAGCCTCTGCCAGGGTATTAAAATTACCTTATGCCATCATAAGCTTTGGCCATGGGCTGACAGTGTTGAGTAGTCATTCCTAAGAATAATGTTTTGTGAAAATTCTAATATTTTCCATAGTATATATATTTGAGGGTTTTTGAGTCAGAATTTTTAGACCAAATTGAGAAATAATGCAAAGGACTAATTTGTCTCTAGGGTATACCCTTTACTTTGGGGCACAACACAAAGTACCTTCCATTTCTACTCAGCATTCAGGAATCATAATTATGAACAAAAGTGAGAACTCTTAGAAACAGATACTTTTCTCCCCAGGAAACCTTAAAGGAACAATTGAAAGATGAACATTTTTCACAAAAGAAGACAACTATTTAAAAAAGTTGTTAGTTTTTTTTAATGCTTAAAATATATTTACAAAATTCATAAAATTCCTAGAAATAACTTTCTTGAGAGATTGTTTCGAGGTTCTAGTAGCAGAACACAAGTACTCTATGCCCTTGACCATCAAAGACAGGTCCTTTATTGGGGAACCTCATCTTTGACCAAGCCCATGGCTGCCTTTGTGAAGGACACACATGGAGTGGTGTGGGAGGACAACAGAAACTACCTACCCAGCAACATCAGCCAGCTCAGTCCTGGTGATCAATAGGGTGACAGATGTCACAGCCAGATTGCCATCGTGTTCAAGTAATAACTTTCTGAAACTTGACCAAGGGATGTTTGTATAGATGGAACTAGAGCTGTGCATGTTAAGGGATGTTTGTATAGATGGAACTAGAGCTGTGCATGTTAAGATAGTGGAAGGAAGCACTCACATTTTCCCAAGCAATAGGGTGTCTTCTTGGGCAAAACCAGAATTGTATGGTTTATATGAAAAACACAAAGCTATGAAACAAGATTTTAAAATGTGATCCCCCCAGAAAATAGTAAAATCTGTACAACTTCTCTAACTTAAACAGTATAGTTTGATTAAAAAAAAATTAGAATAGCAATGAAGATCATAAAGTAAGGTAATAAGTGGCTTACTTTTTTGCTGAGGGTCAGTTAAGTTTAGGATCTAGGATGGATTAGGGAGCCTAGAAATTGTAGTTAAGAAGGCAAAACCCAAAGTGTGAGTACCAATTTTCAAATTTAAAGTGAGATAAAATTTAGATACAAGGTTTGGTTACTTTTCCATTTCCGTAATAAAACTCCATGACCAGGCCAGTTTATTGAAGGAAAAATTTATTGGGCTTATGGTTCCAGAGGGATAAGGGTCCATCATGGCAGAAAGGCATGGCAGGAAGCGGCTGGAGCAGAAGGCTGAGCACTCATGTTTCAAGCAGGTATAGGAAGCAGAGAGACAAAGTGGTCGTGGGAATTTTGGAATGAGGATTAAGAACTTTGAGAGCCCACCCCTGGTGATGGATTTCCTCCAACATGGCTGTGCTGGGTAGATAGCTTTAGTGTCAACTTGACACACCTGGGTTGAGGGAGCCTCAATTGGGGAATTGGCTCCATTGGATTGGCTTGTGGCCATATCTGTGGAATATTGTCTTGATGGTCGAGCAGTTTGGGAGAGCCCAGCCCACAATGAGTGCCGCCACCCTGGGCAGGTGGTTGTGTACGGTTTAAGAAGGCAGGCTGGGCATGAGCCAGAGGAGCAAGCCAGTGAACAGTACTCCTCCATGGCCTGTGCTTCAGCTCCTGCCTCCAGGTTCCTACCCTGAGTTCTTGCCTTGGGCTCCCTGAGTGATGAACTGTGACCCAGGAGATGTAAGCTGAATAAACCCTTTCCTCCCCAAGTTGGTGTCGGTCAGAGTGTTTTGTCACAGCAATGGAAGACAAATTAGAACAATGGCCATACCTCCTGAAGGTTCCATGACCCTCTCCAAACAGTGCCAGGAAATGGGGAACAAGTGTTTAAAGTTGGAGCCTATGGGAGACACTTCTATTGAAACCACCACAGGGGACTCCTTGAAGGATCCTGTTGCCCAGTGCCCAGGATGTGCTGCAATCTTGGGAAGTGGGGTACAGTAGGGATGAGTGGGCCTCTGGTCACTGATCTGTGAGAATGTACCATAACAGACAGCATGTAGTGAGTTCTGCTGTTTGCAAGGTGATTCTAAGGTTTCATGCTATGAGGTAGGTACAGGAGGGTAGCTTCCCAAAAACACACAGCTAGAATTAGGCAAAGCTTTGCCTCCAGGGCCCCAGATTTGGTGCACTAAGGGGAGGTTGACAGACTGTTCTGCTATGAAGAACAGCAAACACACACATGCACACACACACACACACACACACACACTGCTTATAGCAGTGAAGAGCCAAGACCCTTAAGGTGAATCCTAGTTCTAAATATGTTTAATAATAAAGTAAATCCTGCTTTCTCTCTGACACCTTCACAAAAGCTTATTGAGATATACTTCACATACCATAATACCCCTTTAAACTACACAATTCATAGCCGGGCATGGTGGCGCATGCCTTTAATCCTAGCATTTGGGAGGCAGAGGCAGGTGGATGTCTGAGAGTTCAAGGCCAGCCTGGTCTACATAATGAGTTCCAGGCCAGCTGGCACTAAAGGGAGACCCTGTCTCAAAAAGACAAATAAACAAATAAATAATAAACTAAAGTACACAATTCACATACCATAATACCCCATTAAAGTACACAATTCAAGCCAGGCATGGTGGCGCATGCCTTTAACCCTGTCTCAAAAAGACAAAAAAAGTATACAATTCAGAGCTTGGAATGTAGCTCTGTGATAGAATGCTTGCATAGCATGTGTGAGGCTCCAGATTTAATTCTCAGTGCTGCAGAAATAAAATAACCAATTCAGTGTTCTTTATCAACAAAGTTTTGTAACCGTCTCTAATAATTGTAGAACATTTTCATTTGAGTGTGCCTTTTTAGGAGGCTTGTTTGTTGTTGGATTTTTTTGTTTGTTTGTGGAATATTTCTTTGAAATAGGGTCTTGTGTAATGAAGGCTGGCCTTGAACTCACTATATAGCCAAGGATCTGGGTCCTTCTGTTGCCACCTCCCAAGTGTTACCATACCCAACTTTGAATGTGCCTTACCTTACAGGCTTTGTTAGCCATGTAGCACAACCTCACTTTATAAATCATTGGGTCAGGTTCTCTGGAAACAGGATCAGTGGAGCTGAAAACGGTGCTCTCTCTAAGGCAGCCATTTCTTCCAAAATAGGGTGGCGGATCTATCACTAAGGGGTCATTTTGTGCTGTTTCATATCTGCTTCAAAAATATGGGGTTGAATACTAAATTGGCTCACGCATCCAGAGCCTGGTATGGACCTCCATCTAAAAGAGAGATGCAGATGAGGGGCAACTTTCCATTTTTTTTTTTTGTAAACCCTGAGCCTTTGGAGACATGTCTTTAACAATGACCATGATTCAAATGCACAAGGTGACCTACAGTGGGACAGATTGCTCATGTTAAACATTAGAGAGGGAGCGCTTTAAACCCTCCTGCCAACTTCCAGGTCAGGAGCAAGGCAATGGGAACTTACTGTAAAGAAATAATCTTTGGCCCAGTGCCTGCAAGCCACCTTGCTAAACAGAGAGAGCTAAAAGCCTTCAATGTGCGGCACATACAAAACGCACTCCCCTTTCCCACCCTGCATGCTCTGCAGTAAGTTAACTAGAGCCCACCACCGGTGCTCCCATGCTACAATTGCAAAATGTCAATGTTGAAGCCTTCTGACTGGCACCAAGTGACTATTGATGCCAGGAGAAATGTCTAAGGCTTCCAGCCTTCTTGATTTCCAGGGGTAGGCTTTCCCCACCTCGCCTAATCTAAGGAAATGCAGTATGCAAGGAACTAAGTCTCAAGGCCAAGGAATCAAAAATTTTGCCTGAAGTACCTCCATTTACGATTAAAACTTTGTTGGCTGTCCTTTTGATCACATTTTTCTGTTTTGTTTTTTTTTTTATGTGTATGAATGTACTGTCTGCATGCAGATCTGTGCACCCATGTCTTGCAATGCCGCAGAGGTCAGAAGAGGGTGTCGGATTGCCCTGGAACTGGAGTTCTCCTGGAATTGGAGTTACAGACGGTTCTCAGCCACCATGTGGGTGCTGGGGATCAAACCCGGGTCCTCTGCAAGAGCAGTTGGCGCTCTTAACCGCTAGGCCATCTCTCCAGCCCCAATCACATTTTTCTTTTTCTTTTTTTTTTTGGTCTTTTCGAGACAGGGTCTCCCTGTAGTCCCAGCTGTCCTGGAACTCACTCTGTAGACCAGGCTGGCCTTGAACTCACAAAGATCCGCCTGCCTCTGCCTCCCGAGTGCTAGGATTAAAGGCATGCGCCACCACGCCCAGCTCCGATCACATTTTTCTAACAGGCTGAGCACCCATGATCTGAAAATTAATTCAGAATGCTCCCAAGGCTGAAACTTTTTGAGCACTGACATGGCACTAAACCTAACCACATGACAAGTTGGAGTCTTAATGTTTGTGACTGTTGAGTAACAGCTGATAACGGGTGTTACAGTGATGCTGCTGCACTGCTTCATGTGAACACATAGCAAATGCTCAACACAGCTTTTCACCGGATCAATGGTTTGGCATAGTTTTGATTGTAAGTCCTTATGTAAGAGTAACTATAAGAAAGTGAATACTTGAGGCTGGAGAGATGGCTCCATTCTTAAGAGCACTTCTTTTGCAGAAGACCCAGGTTCTGTTCCCAGCACCCACAAAATGCCTCACAACTGCATAGAATCTGACCCCCTCTTCTGCCCTCTGCAGGCACCTGCATGCACATGGTGCACATACATACATGCAGGCACACACACATAAAAACAAACCTTAAAGAATTTAAGGTGATGACTGCCCTGGATGTGTATTTCAGTGACCATCATGCAGAAGATCAACTCCATGCAGGGATGTGGAAAAAGGGCTCATGGTGAGAACTGCATGCTGCTCACATACGTTGCAGCAAGAACAGAGGCTAGGGGCTGGAGAGATGGCCTAGCGGTTAAGAGCACCGACTGCTGTTGCAGAGGACCTGGGTTTGACCCCCAGCACCCACATGGCGGCTGAGAACTGTCTTTAACTCCAGTTCCAGGGGAATCCAACACCCTCTTCTGACCTCTGCAGACATGGGTGCACAAACCTACATGCAGACAGTACATTCATACACATACAAAATAAATTAAAAAAAAAACAGAGGCTAATGTTCAAAGGAAAATGAAGGGTTAAAACAGCAGAGTCTGGAGCACTTAGGAAGATGAATAAGGCTCGTAACTAAGTATGAGGTAGCCAAGCTAAATAGATAGGAGACAGACTCTGAGAAGCAAGACCAGCATCAGCAGGCTAGTGCTAGCTTTCCCGGACCCCTCCTGGAAAACGTATGCTAGATACTTGTTCTTTCCCATACCCTTGCTTCGAATGCAGCTAATTATAATAGATGAATTGTAAGTCAGGACGGCTACTAACAAGAAGCTTCCCCTGAGGAGACTACCCCATAGACAAACAGCTAATTATGAAATAATCAAGAAAGACTATGGCTCCATCTTGGCGGCTGTGATCGAGTTCTCTGTCCAGGGTAAAGCTACAAGCTGATCGTGTACAAAGGACCTTAGTGTAATTAGCAGCACTTGAGACACCTGCAAGGTTGAGACTAGCAACAGCAGCCAGTGACTAATGGCTAGTCGTCAAGGCCGGCAGCCAACAAGTGAACTGGGTTGGCAGCACATGAACTGCTCATTAATATCTTCCTGGTTGTGCCTTGGAGACATGAATAAGCATGCAGGCCCTCCATTGGGGGTGGGGCTTCAGCCAAGGACAGCCCAGAGAATTAGTCTCAATA
>VZQC01007525.1:625647-659017 GCA_009823505.1 Rhizomys pruinosus
ATTTTATTTTATTTTATTTATTTCTGTATGTGTATGAATGTACTGTCTGCATGCAGGTCTGTGCACCCATGTCGTGCAATGCCGCGGATATCAGAAGAGGGTCTCAGATTCCCCTGGAGCTGGAGTTCTCCTGGAATTGGAGTTTCAGATGGCTCTCGGCCGCCATGTGGATGCTGGGGATCGAACCTGGGTCCTCTGTAAGAGCGGTCGGTGCTCTTAACTGCTAGGTCATCTCTCTAGCCCCTCAGCTTTTATTTTTAAATCAGAAAAATTTTAATTGAAATTTTTTGCAAGTTTCATACAATATAGTTTGATCATGTTTAGATCCTCTTCCCTATTTGCAACTCCCCTTAGGACCTGCTGTCCAAATTCATGTACTCTGTTATATCTACCTACACCCACCCACCCACCCAACTACCTACCTACCTACCTACCTACTATCTGTCTGCCTGTCTGTCTATCTAGGCCCCTAGAGTCAAATTTGTGGCCTCAGATGTCCTTTGGTATGGCTCCACTTCCCCAGGTCTTTGGGATTTTGTCTGGCTTGAGCCTACGTGGAGCTTGTGTATGCTGTCAACATTGCTGTGGGTTCATGAGAACTGCCCAGCACTCCGGAAAACTGTTAATTTGTATTTATCCACCACTTCTGGCTCTTAGAATCTTTCTACTACTCCTTTATTTTTTTGAGACAGGGTCTTAGCCCATGTTGGTCTCAAACTTGTAATCTTTTTGAATTACTGTCCTTTATGCTGGGATTATAGAAGTCTAGATATGTGCTACCATACCTGGCTTTGACTTTGTTTTTATTTATTTTTTTACTCATTATTTATTGTGACAGGGCCTTAAACTTAATATGTAGCTGAGGATGACCTTTGAACTTCTGATTCTTTTGCCTCCACCTCTCAAGTACTAGGATTGCAGGCATGTGCCATCACACATGGTTTATACAGTTCTGGGGAATTGAGCTACCTCCCCAGTCTTCTTACTTTGTTATTTTAAAGTGTTTAAATCTTGTAAGTGAATTCATAATTTGTTAATTTCACTGGTAAATAGGTTTACTATTATGAAAATTGTTTGCGTGCGTGTGTGTGTGTGTGTGTGTGTGTGTGTATGTATACATGTCTGTGTGTAGGCCATAGATTGATACCTGATGTCTCCACTGCTCTCCTTATTTAAAAAATATTTTAATTTTTAACTTTTTATGTGTATGAATGTATCGCCTGCATGTATGTAAGTGCACCTGTGTCATGCATTGCCCCTCAGGTCAGGAGAGGGCATTGAATCCCGTGAAACTGGAGTTGTTAGCTGCCATATGAATCCTGGGAATCAATCCTGGGTCTTCTGTAAGAGCAACCAGTGTTTTTAACCTTTCAGCTATGTCTCCAGCCCTTTAAAAATTTTTTTCTTGAAATTTTATTAATGTGTGTGTGTGCTGGGTTACATACGGAGGTCAGAGACAATTTCATGGAGTTAGTACTCTCTATCCACCACATGGGTTTTAAGAATTGAACTCAGGTTGACAGGCTTGTGCAGTAAAGCCCTTTTACCTGATGAGCCAAGTCACTACCTATTGGAATTAATACTATTAGGCAGATAAATACAATGTGTTGAAATAATTATAGAACAAACCCACTTTTCTCACCAGAGAGAAAGCAACTCAGAGTTAAAAAATAAATGGTGATCAAGCCGTTTTGGGGTACAAAATTACAAAGAGGGAACGGTGGTGTCATAGGACCTCATTAGGGAAAATCAAGTAGTTTTTTTTTTTTTTTGTCTTTTTTCAGACAGGGTCCTCTGTAGCCCCAGCTGTCCTGGAAACTAACACTTGAGCATTTGGGTTAGTTTGGCTAGGTTTTGTTTTGCTTTGCTTTCTTATTTTAACTTTTCTTTGGGATTTTTGGGAGAGGGTTTCCCTGTAGCCCCTACTGGCCTGATACTCGCTATGTAGACCAGGCTTACCCAGACCTCACAGAGATCCACCAGCCTTCACCTCCCCAACGCTGAGATTAAAGGCATGTGCCACCATGCTCAGCTCATGCATTTTTATTTTTATTTTTATTTTATTTTATTTTATTTTTTTTTTGGTCTTTTTGAGACAGGGTCTCCATGTAGCTCTGGCTGTCCTGGAACTCACTCTGTAGACTAGGCTGGCCCCGAACCCACAGAGATCCGAGTGCCTCAGCCTCCCAAGTGCCAGGACCAAAGGCGTGCGCCACCACGCCCGGCATTTATTTATCTCTGTATGTGTATCAATGTACTGTCTGCATGCAAGTCTGTGCACCCGTGTTGTGCAATGCCGCGCAGGTCAGAAGAGGGTCTCGGATTCCCCTGGAACTGGAGTTCTCCTGGAATTGGAGTTTCAGATGGCTCTCGGCCGCCATGTGGGTGCTAGGGATCGAACCCGGGTCCTCTGTAAGAGCGGTCGGTGCTCTTAACCACTAGGCCATCTCTCCAGAAAGCTCATGCATTTTTAAAAAAATATTAATTAGACACAGACAAACACACACACACTGCTGCTTTTTCCTTCTTAAATTCTTTTTTTTTTGCTGGTCAAAGTGGTGCATACCTATAATTTTAGCACTTAGAAGGTGGCAACTGGAGGATCAGGAGTTCAGAGTCATCCTCAGCTCCATAGTAAGTTCAAGGGGCCCTGTATCATGAAGCAAGCAAAAAGTATTTTAATATGTTTAACTGAAATTGCTAGGTTAAAGAAAATGTGATTCATTCCAAAGGTTCTTACATGTCATGTTTAGTCATAATTAAGGAGCTCAGATTAAAACCACAATGAGGTACCAGATCATATCTGCTAGGACTGGAACTTCCAAAACTGTGAGCTAAAATAAACTTTAAGTATCTTAGTTACTTTGTTAGAGTGATGGGAACCATACAAACATAGGCTGTTATGGCCAGACTGGAGTTTTCTGTATGGTTCTTGTCTTTTCAAAAAAAAGAAGCCAGCCAAGAGACATGTACAGTTTAAACAAGGATTTGTTTAGTAAAACAAAAAAAAAATATTCTCCAGAAAACTTAGAAGATTGACCTGGAGGTGTGTAGCAGCAGGAGATATTAAATTTTAGGATACATTGTCCTTGTTCTCTATATTTGTGTGGGAACCAAAACTGGCTAGGTCAAGAATGGGAGCTTGTTTTTTACAATTATTTTTATGTGTATGAGTGTTATGCCTGCATATATGTAAGTGCACCCATGTCTTGCAATGACCAAGGACATCAGAAGATGGGCGTTGGATTCCCTGGAACTGGAGATGGTTGTTAGCAGTCATGTGGGTGCTTGGGAACTGAACCCAGGTCATCTGCAAGAGCAGCTAATTTTCTTGACCATTGAACAATCCTCTCCATTTTCCAGATAAATTCTTTTTACTACCTACATTCTAGTTTTATATCACTGCAGTAAATTGACCTTGAGAATTTTAACAACCTTAAATCATCATATATATATATATATATATATATATATATATATATATATTATACCTGTCTTTAAATGTCATCATCATGGTTTTTTTCTAAGTCATGTTTATTTACTGCCTAGTACATAAATCATTATCTCAGATCTTTCTCCTCATCAGATGTTTTATCCCTAGCAGAATCTTTGATCTCTGAGTTTGAAGTTTTACTCCATCAATAATATGGTTCTTCTGTTGTGATGCTTTCTGAAATTCTTCTTGTGAAGAAGATTGAACCCAACCCGTAGGTTTTTGGAAGCCTGTCTCTCTGTCAAAAGTTACAGTGCACTTTCGTGTATGGCTAAACTGAGTAAATTGAGAAAAGTGATTTCTCAGCTCACTTGATGCCATGGTCCAAGGAATTTTTCTGAATACAGGCAATAGGCCATCCACTACTCATTTGTAGCATAAAGCACCCCTCACTGCCAAGGCAGCCATGTTTAGACTAAAAGAGTCTGTGATCCATGATCACAAGCCCAGAAAGCGTTTTGGAACTTATTTGGGCCTTCTGTGACATGGTTAAGCTTTTTTATTTTGTCCTTGTTTTTTTCTTTTCCATTTGGGATAAAAATCCAGTGTGAACACCCCCCAGGACAAAATCTTACCATACAAAATCTTTTCTTATCCAAAAATTCTCTTTTTATTTTGTATGTGCATTTATGTGTGGCTTTGGGCATGTTTGTGTATGTGCATTTATGTGTGGCTTTGGGCATGTTTGTGTGTATCTCTTGGGAGTACATGTGGAAGCCAGAGGTTGGTATTGAGTTGTCTTAGTCACTTTTCCACTTTGTTGAGAGAGGGTCTCTGACTTAACATGGAGATATTTCAGCTAGAGTGGCTGGGGCTACAGATTTGAGCAGCCAGGTCCAGCTTTTTATGTAGCTGCTGGGTATCTGAACTCAGGTCCTAATGCTTACTCAGCAAGTACTTTACCTCCTTACCCACCTTTCCAGTCTCATTGGTTTTAAGACGGGGTCTGTCACTGGCCTGGATTATGCCAAGTAGGCCAGGAAACCTACCTATCTCCACTTTCCTAGTTCTGCAGTTACAAGTGTATACCACCATACCCAGCTTTTTATGTGGTTTTATGGAGGTTGAACTCAGATTCTTATTGCTTGTAAGGCAAGCATTTTAGTGACTGAGCTATCTCCCCAATCCCTCTCCATACTTCAAAATTTTCCGTATCAAAAATATATTCTCTTGGGGGCTGGAGAGATGTCCTAGCAGTTAAGAGTGCCGACTGCTCTTGCAGAGGACCCGGGTTCCATCCCCAGCACCCACATGGCAGCTGAGTCTTTAACTTCAGTTCCAGGGGAATCTGACACCCTCTTCTGACCTCTTCAGCATTGCACAACACAGGCACACAAACCTACATGCAGATAGTACACTCATACACATAAAAATAAAATAAAAATCTCATAGTGTACCCCCTCTCTCTCATTCCCTCCCTCCCCCCCTCATTAGTTCTTCTCTACCTTGTTTTCTTCCTAAATACAAAAAAATACCCAGTAATGAAGATCTAACCATGTGATAAAGTAGTAAAACAGATTTGCCAGGTTATTCAAAAGGAGTTGAATCCAAGTTAGCATTTATGACATAAGTAAAGAATACTTGTCTACATGTTGTTAAATCACAGTATTCTTATCTGCTACAACTCTTAGACTTTACAGCTGCATGGATTTTAAAAATTAAAAAGCACTTTACACATTTTTTCATTTGGTCTCATGTTAGTCTGAGTTACAGAATATTCCAGGGAGAGCTGGCCAAGTTAAAAAAAAAGTCAATACAGACATGAAAAAGTGAAAGGAAGAGAAAATACAGAGAGCCAGCAGTCTTTATATACTGACTCTGTAGTTGCACTTTAAGATATAAAACTATCTTGTCCCCTAAAGAACTGTGGGAGATGGCTACTATCTACTGGGGGACCAGAGAATAAAGAAAGAGTCCAATAGTATAGGCTAGGCAGGAGAATCATTGAATCTAGTGATGACAGGCTAGACCCAGAGCACTTGTCCACTTTACATTTTACTTTATCAGAGAGTAGTCTGAATCTGTAAGGATTAAGAAGGGGTGTCCAGCATACCAGCTTTTAGGACCTCATTTCTTTAACCTATGATAGCCTAGCATCCTTAGTAAATCTGTTCTGGACAGAGGGCAGAGGGTCTGAGGGAGGGATAGTTGAATAAATCTGTGGAAGGGTTTAGGGTGTATTTCCCTCAGGTTTGCTTACAGTGATTTGTGGTTATCAGCCATTATATCCTCTATAACTCCATGGGCTCTCCTGGGATCCAGTTACAGCTAGTATAGGGGTCAAGGTTGCCCCTTAAGGCTATAAAGCTTTTGAGCTTTTGTGTGTTTGACTAAATTCCAGCAAGAGATATAGACTCCCATTTTCTAGCTGTCCCCAGATTGTATTGTGGCCAAGCTGCATTAACAGAGGAAGATCGAATATATATATATAATATGTATATAATAATATATATTATATACATTTTTTACATGACTGGAGGTCAAATTTGGTCCAGGTTTTCACTATGCAGCTAAGGGGTGAGTCATTGGGGGTAGATAGTTGGCTCTCCATCTGGAAGAGAAATATAGGGGGAGATAAAATATCCCTTAGTTGTCTCTGAACATAGACCTTTGAGTAAGGTGTTGTTCCACGTGGGGGAGCTACTGGCTGAGCTGACCTTACCACATGCTCTATTTCTAAATTGTAGTAGTATCTTTGCCCTGTCCCTTATCTCAGGAAGCTAACAGACTTAGATACCCTAACTACACACACTTTTCTATAGCTTGGTTGGGGCCTCTGTGTGAGTCAGGCCTTTCTGAATTGTTCTCTGTAACTTTTGTAGTCTATGGTGAGGGGGCCAGAACTGGGGTATGTTCTTCGGGATTAGAAACTTTGCCAGTTTCATCTCCTTTTACTCTCTCCAGCCTGCTAAGACAAGTGACCTATGACATATAGCAGGATGTGAGTGTACTCGACTAGAGAGGGCCAGATTGAAAACTAGGCCATGAGAAAGCTTTTAATGTCCTCCACTATAGAGTCTGTCACAGGTTTAGCACAGATTTCTCCCTTGAGGTGAACGATAATGAGAAATAGGGAGCTGGAGAGGTGGTTCAGTGATTAAGAACACTTGCTGCTCTTGCAGATGACTTGGCTTCAGTTCCGAATACACCCATGGTAGCCCATCACCATCTGTAATTCGACTTCTATGGGATCTGGTGCCCTTTTCTGGCCTTTGTGTGTGGCAGGCATGTGCATGGTGAACATACATACATGCAGGCAAACACTCATATGCATTAAATAAAACTGCTTGTTTTTAAAAAATGACATTGGGGAGCTAAGGGAACCAGGTTTGCGAAAGTAATTGTGGTGATAGGAATTCTCAGCCTCTGAGGATCTCAAGGAGGTGGCTTATTCTATCCTGGTACAGTTCTGCATTTAAAACAAATGACATTGGGTATTTGACTAAACATGTGAGAGGGAGGAGGAAAGTCTGACTGTTTGGAATCCCGAGCCCAGTCCATGACTCACTTAAATCCAATCCCTGGGGCCGGAGTGATGGCTCAGCAATTAAGAGCACTGGTGGCTCTTGCAAATGACCTGGGTTCATTTCCAGAACCTATATGGTGCTGAATAACAGTCTAAAACACTAGTTCCAGGGGATTTGATGCCCTCTTCTGACCTCCTTTGGCATTGCATAATACGGGTGTACATGCAGGCAGCATACTCATACACATAAAAAATAAACAATAGGGGGTGGAGAGATGGCTTGGCAGTTAAAGGCACTGGCTGTTCTTACAGAGGACCCAGGTTTGAATCCCAGCACCCACGTGGCAGGTATCAACCGCCTGTAACTCCAGTTCCAGGGGATCCAATGCCCTCTTCTGACCTCTGTGGAATAAAATATTAAAAAAAAGACAATATATAAAACAATCTCCTAACAACTCCCCCTGTCCATATAAAATCCCAAATTTTTACAAGAAGCTTTGGCAAAATGGCCAAGATCTTAGGAGTTCTCAAACTGTCACCAAAGAAGTGGACTGGCAATGCTGGGCAATGGTAGAGACCAAACAAGAGGTGAGCTTATAGGTGTAGCAGAGATGGAAAACAGGAAGAATAGAGGTAAGCAGATTGCAACGCCGTACCACCATACCTGGGCAAGAAACTGATGTTTTGGATCTGAAGATACACTGATTGGGCTTTTGGGTAAAGTGCTTGCTTACTAGCACTTGTTGGCAACTCAGCACTGGAGGGAAAGAGTGGAGACAGATGGAGTGCAGGGCCTCGTTGGCCAGATTAGCTAAAATGGTAAGCTCTAGGTCAGTGAGAGACTGGAAAGTGTGAGGCGGTAAATAGTCAGTGGCAATAGGTAGCTGAAGCCTGAGGAGCTCTTCCTCAGGGGCCTCCAATTAGGTGAAGCTGTCTTGAAAATGCTGCAGAGAAAGAATTTCAGGACTATTCAGAGTGGGTAGTGCATACTTGAGATTTAAGCATAAGATGTTCATAGGGGTTAATGGTTTTCACATCTGTAGAACCAAGTTGTGGCACCAGAAAGATGTCACCAGGCTGGAGATTTCTGTGTGTGTGTGTGTGTGTGTGTGTTTGTGTGTATGAAATCTTCAGGACCACCATCAATTTCCTCTGAGAAGGGGTCTTTCCATGACCTCACCAATTAGGCTAGGCTGGCTCGCGCACAAGCCCCAGGGACACTCTTGTTTCCCTCTCCCCAGTACTAGTATTACACGCTCTCATTAACCAACCACTCCCAACATTTTTATGTGGGTTCTGGAGATCAAACTTGGGCCCACACGCTTTCAAGACAAGTGCTTTACCAACTGAGCCATTTCCCCATCCCCTTTCCTTTGTTCTTGTGTTCTCAAAGGCTATTCCACCCTGAAAGCCCCTGATCTTGTCAAAGGAAAGAGACACAGACCATTTAAGCAAAGTTTAATTTGTAAAGTATGCTCCAGAGAACTTAGGAGTGGCCTGAACCAAGGTTACGTAACAAGGTGATCTTGGGTTTGTTATTTTTGTAAAAGTTTTTTTTTTGTTTGTTTTTGGTCTTTTTGATACAGGGTCTCCCTGTAGCCCCAGTTGTTCTGGAACTCGCTCTGTAGCCCAGGCTGGCCTTGAACTCACAAAGATCCACCTGTCTCTGCCTCCCGAGTGCTAGGACTAAAGGTGTGCACCACCTAATGAATATTCGTGAGGTGGGTGTCATATTCATGGAGATAAGATGATAGGTTTCCCTTTCTAATACATGGTGGACTGTATCTTCCTTATAGATTGTTCATTCTCATGTGATCCTATTGAAAAGCCCACAGGGGTAGGGGACAAAAACCCACAATGCAAATGACATTGTAAACATTTTTACTGTTACTATGTGAAATATTTAAGGATATCGTAATAGGTCTAACCTAGCTGTTGTGTCCAGCTAGGTAAGTTGTGGGTATTTTTTCTTCTTTTATGAATACTTGTTTAGCAGATGCTGTATGATTTAACTCCAGGATCATCAAGCATACCACATTTGGCCTTGCTGGGCCTATTTTCCTTTTGCTCTTGAGCAAAATGGTTTTTCATTTTCAGTTAATTTACTTTATTATATCCATTTATTATGTCCATTTGGTGTGGGGGGGTAGGGGATGTCTTCCTGAGACAGGTTTTCTAGGTCTTATTTTATTTTATTTTATTACTTTTTATGTGTATGAGTGTACTGTCTGCATGTAGGTTTGTGCACCCATGTCGTGCAATGCCGCGGAGGTCAGAAGAGGGAGTTGGGTTCCCCTGGAACTGGAGTTAAAGACGGTTCTTACCTGCCATGTGGGTGCTGAGAATTGAACCCAGGTCCTCTATAAGAGCAGTTGGCACTCCTAACTGCTGAGCCATCTCTCCAGCCCCTAGGTCTCCTTTTTTAGTCCCAGCTGACCTGGAACTAAGGATGTAGATAAGGCTGACTTCAATCTGACAGAGGTCTGCCTGCTTCTGCCTTCCAAGTGCTGGAATTAAAAGTGTGTGCACCATACCCGGCTTATTTTGTCTTTTGAGACAGGATCTCATGTTTCTTAGGCTGGCCTTGAACTCCTGATCCTCCTGCTTCTACCTCTCAAGTGTCTTTTTTTGTATTTTTTAATTTTTAATTTTTTTATTTTTTATGTGTATGAATGTACCGTCTGCATGTATGTCTGTGCACCCGTGTCGTGCAATGCCGCGGAGGTCAGAAGAGGGCATTGGATTCCCCTGGAACTGGAGTTCTCCTGGAATTGGAGTTACAGACGGTTCTCAGCTGACATGTGGGTGCTGGGGACCGAACCCGGGTCCTCTGAAAGAGCAGTCAGTGCTCCCAACCACTAGGCCATCTCTCCAGCCCTTTTTTTGTATTTTTGAGACAGGTTCTCCCTTTAGTCCCAGCTGGCTTAGAGCTTGCTCTACTGTAGACCAGGCTGGCCTTAAACTCACAGAGATCCACCTGCCTCTGCTTCCCGAGTGCTAGGATTAATAGCGTGCGCTACCATGCCCAGCTCAAGTGTCATTTTTTTTTGAATAATATAATGTTTTGGATATATATATATATATATATATATATATATATATATATATATTAAGTTGAATATTAAAATATATTAACAAAATACATTCTTTTATTTGGATTAAGCCTTTGAAATATGTGTTTTATACTTATGGCACATCTCAAAAGGGTTTAATCATGTCTTAATAATGTTTTTTGAGACAGGGTCTTGCTGTTTAACTCAAGCTGACCTCACATTTGGTATGTTGTCCAGGCTGGCTTCAAACTCCTCCCAAGTACCTGGATTATGGATGTGTGCCACCATGCCTAGCTCTGTAGTTACTATATTATTTTATATTTTAAGGGATTGTTTTAACAAAACAGAAGGAACAGGCTTCATTCAAACCTTATGTAGTATACAAAGATTCAAATAGTTCCAATGTTGCCCTTTACAGAAAACATTTGCTGATCCTTGATGTAATTCATTTTATCCTGACAGTAGTTCTAGTAGGAAAGGTGTTTTTCTTATTTATAATATCTATTTGACCAATTAGGAAACTGGCACAGAGGAATTACACAACTTTCTCTGACATTCACCAGGTTTCAGAGCACATTGCAGGCTTTTTCTACAAACTTGATAATTAAAGCTGTATTTCTTTGTAGTGTGAAGAGTGGATAGAGGCTTAAATGCTAGAGGATGGGACGGTCACGATCCAGATCCCCCAGGTGGAAACACAGGTGAGCAGTTCCTAGTTTAACAAAATAAACTTGGATTTGTGATGTGCTATGACTTTGAAATTCATCATTACTGATAAAATTTCTTCCTCTTTTTTTGGCCTTTTTGAGACTGGTTTTCCCTGTAGCCCTAGATGGCCTGGAACTCACTATGTAGACCAGGATGGCCTGGAACTCACTATGTCGACCAGGATGGCCTTGAACTCGCAGAGATCCATCTGCCTCTGCCTCCCAAGCACTGGGATTGAAGGTGTGCACCACCACTCCCAGCAAAGTTTCTGGGGTTTTTTTTTTGCCATTGTTTTATTGAGGTTCTGTGCATTTTATACAAGCAAACTTTCTATTTTAATAAGTTCATGGGCCGGGCGTGGTGGCACACGCCTTTAATCCTAGCACTCGGGAGGCAGAGGCAGGTGGATCTTTGTGAGTTCAAGGCCAGCCTGGTCTACAGAGTGAGTTCCAGGACAGCTCGGGCTACAAGGAGACCTAGTCTCGAAAAAGCGAAAAAAAAAAAAAAAAGTTCATGGGACCTGGCTATTCACAGTAAGCGATTTATGGTAGAAGTAATATGTCTTGATTCTGGGATCAAACAACTTTAAAAATTGGGACTGGCAACTAGAATTGACCAGGCTGGCCTTGAACTCACAGAGATCTGCCTGCCTCTGCCTCTGCCTCCTGAGTGTTGTAATCAAAGGTGAATACAGTGACTAATCAATCGGTTATTTAGTTAACATTTTATAATTTTACAAAATCATGTTGGGGAGAAGTTTCAAAAAGAAAAGGGAATATAAAGAAGGAAATGGCTTTACCATGGAAGATATCACAGAGATTGTTTTCTTTTATTCTTTTGTACTGAGGCACTCTAGTAATGGGCACAGGAGATTCTGGCAAGCTTAGTGCCTGATTTTCTAATGCCTTTTCCAGGGTTTTTTGTCAAGAGCTATAGAGGGTTCGACATTTTATCCTACCTGCAAGCTACCATATTAGCTTGCCACAGAGTACTCCTGGGTCCGAGACAAAGGCCTCTGTTACCACTAGTATAGCAAACAGTTTGAGCTTCATGTTCCTCTTATTCCCTCTATCCTCTAAAAGTCCCCCGAGGGCTAGCACTGCTGAGTCTGCTGATTGGGTGGATGATGCAAACCAATGGGGTTATGACACAGCTGAGGAACTAGACTCCCCTAAGAAAAGCATGCAAATTCTCCGGGCCTTTACTTTGGAATAAGCATTAGCTTATTATCTTGCCTAACAAACAATCCCTCTATCTCTGAGGGAGACCCTATCTTCATTTCCAAGGCTGTTTGCCTGGGAACAAAAGCTGTCAGTGCCTCTACTCACAAGGCATGCAAAACTCTGTCTCCCAAGAGCTTAATCTCCCTGGGTCTCTTGTCTCTTTAGGAGAACTGGAAATGGTAACAGCCATTATAACAACTTTATGTAGAAGAAATGGGTGCTAAATAATGAGATACATGCTATAAAATACAGTATCAAAACTATTTTAAATGTGAAGTAAGGATTAAAGTGACTGTTTCATCTAGTCTGGAAGACTTCTGCCTCTGACTACCATGCCAGATTCTTAGCAGTGAAAAGGGATGAAATCTTCCAGGAAGTCCTCTGATATTGTAGTTGCTTCCCTTTCTGTGATGAAGTATAGCCAGCTGGATGGCAGAGTTTCTGCTTCATATAAGTAGTAATTGCCTGTAGAAGAAGATGCTTGGGCTTCCTTGCTGGAATCCGAGCTGGCTCTCTATTTTCATATCTTGCTGCATCTCTAGGTCTTTTTGATCTGTGCCCATATGTTCTGAAATCATGATTCTCAGGATACCTGTGTTGACTTACAAAAGTTTACATTTGTATCACACAGAGGAAAGTTAAAGTTTTTATGTATAGAGTGTGTGCGTGCATGTTGTGTGTGTGTTTGTGTGTATGTATGTGCGTGTGCATGTGTGTGTGTGAGAGAGAGAGAGAGAGAGAGAGAGAGAGATTTGTCATTGAAAAGATTCATTTTTGATTACTCTAATTATTTGGCAGCTCCTTTAGAGCATGTGACTAAGAAATTACAATTGCCAGGGCAGCATTCTTACTGATTTGGAGACATTAAACCTTCAAGGAAGAGATGAGAAATTGGGAGGTCACTGAGGACAAGAAAGGTTCTCAGATGCAAAACTGAACTTTATCATGTTCTATGTGTCTTTATGGCTGGGCAACCTAGAGTGTTTTCCATGAATACGGTATTTTTCCTCAGTAGAAATACAGGTCTACTTGTTGGTAATACCAAGATACCAGAAAAGATAGATACAGAATAGATATACTGTCCTAAGAGCAACTACATTAAAGCATACTTTTTGCCAGAGTTACAAGCTCTGTTTGAACAGCACATAATTTCAGTTGATATATAAGGGAGGAGATTTTGGAAAGAAAAACAGTTTATCTATAGTAGAAGTATTTTATGAAGGGGTAGACATGGTATTGCATTTCCAGCACACAGAAGGCAAAGAGAGAAGGATCGCTATTAAGTATAGGGTCAACATATCCAGTACCAACCAGGATGACCTTTACTAATACAAGATTCCATTTCAAAAACAGAAAAGTATCCAGATTGAAGTCTTGAGTCTGTTCCCTTCACTGCCCATGCTAGCTATTATGTTTCTTGCTTCTTGATACAGACTGAGGGGGAAGAATAGACAGTCAGTTGGAAAAACTATGGATTCATTTCTGGGTGTGAGTTTAGATTGCAGCATCATTGTCTTAGAATATAATTTCAGAGGCTATGTTCAGTTTTCTTGGCATTCTTCTGTGTAATTACTTGTTCTTACTTCACTCCTGATGGTTCTTACTTAGATGTTGAACCTGAGCTTTTGATTGGGATTTCCTGATTGGCCCTTGAAGTCACTGCATCTACTTTTGCTTGAACTTTGCCATCAGGAATCTTTCAAAATAGATCTTGCTTTATACGTGAGCTGGTCCTCCTCCAGTAGAATAGGCATATTCAGCCCATTTTGAGGTACACATTGAGTACATTAGTTTGGATGAAAACAGCATGATTGCCAAGTAGGGTAAAACCATCATTAGAATAACAAACTGATAAATTTATTTTAGTGGGAAAAGCAGTAGAATTCTAGGAAAGGCAAATATTTTAGGTAGCTCATATTAAGACAATTCTCTCAAAGTGAACTAAACTTTTCTGTGCTTGCTTACATAGGTTTTTATCACCACAACCTAGAAATTTTGAACACCATGGGGAAAGACATTCCTATGGGCATCATGGCTGTGAATATACAAAAGGTTCCAAAAGACACATTTCATGGAGAGCAGGCAATGAGAAATATGGACACAGTAAACCAAGGATTCCCCCTCGTGGACATAGGCATGGGTATTATGAAAATATTCCACCTTCTCCAAACAAAAGAAATTCTGTAGAAAAATCTTACGTGCACCAGTCTCACAAACTATATCCCCCTGAAAGAAGGGATGGTAACAGAAGATCTCCATATATGCCCAAATACTCAGAAGGTTCATCCTACATAGAGCATGAGAGGGATAGTTATCCCCCTAAAATGCAAGGAAGGTATATTTCTGATGATCAAAGAGTTAGAGAAAGTGGGAGGGGAGGACAGCCACTCCAAAGGTCAGTAGAAGAAGATTCATTTAGATTTAAAGGAAAATGGCCTGAAGATGAATTGAGACACCAGAGGATGCAAGAAGAAAGATACTCCTACTCACCTAGAAGAGGCCCAGAAGATTTTGACACAAGGAACTCTTTTCAGAAGAGGTATAATAAAGTATTAAGCCTGTGTAATTTGGCATAAAGACTTAAGGAGGAATTCTTTTAGTTTATGTTAAAGATGGCCACCTTTTTTGTCCAAAAAGATAAAACATACACTGTAATTATGATCTAATGGTAGTAGTGAAGTAGTAAATTCTTTGTCAGGTAATTCATGTTAATGGCTAGAAATTTTTTTTTTTTTTTTGAGACAGGGTCTCCCTGTAGTCCCAGCTATCCTGGAACTCACTCTGCAGACCAGGCTGGCCTTGAACTCACAAAGATCCGCCTGCCTCTGCCTCCAGAGTGCTAGGATTAAAGGCGTGTGCCACCACGCCCGGCTAGAATGTTTTTTAAAGTTATTATTTTCGTGGGCTGGAGAGATAGCCGTAGTGGTTAAGAGCTCCAACTGCTCTTGCAGAGGACCCGGGTTCGATCCCCAGCACCCACATGGCGGCTGAAAACCGTCTTTAACTCCAGTTCCAGGGGAATCCTACGCCCTCTTCTGACCTCCGCGGCATTGCACAACACGGGTGCACCAACCTACATGCAGACAATACATTCATACACATATGAAAATTTAAAAAAATTAAAAAAAACATAAAGTTATTATTTTCATTTTTAACTATCTTGTGTTTTTGTGAGTTGGCTTAAGGTACTATAGTTAATATTCCCACTGCATGCTACATTTTAAAGCCATGTTGTCCAACAATCTATACATAGAAACTTTGAGTTTCCTCTGTGTAATACAAATGTAAATGTCTGTATGTCAACACAGGTATCCTGAGAATCATGATTTCAGAACATATGGGCACACATCAAAAAGACCTACAGATGCAGCAAGATATGAAAATAGAGAGCCAGCTTGGATTCCAGCGTGGAAGCCTGAGCATCCTCTTCTACCTTATCAAGAGAAGAAAGATCAATGGGGCTTTGGATTCCAAAGTTACAGATATACAGATAGAGACTACCTAGAGACTGGTTCAGCAACCAAAGTATCCTATGACTATCGTCATAAACATCATAAGGTCTCACATGGTGAGCAGGACTTTCCTAAGGAGAGAACCTGGAAGTACTTGAAAGAAGACAGAAAATATAGTTCTCAAAAAGGCCCTATAAATAGACAGTCAAATTGTTTTAATGCTGCAGGAGGGAGAGAGACTGAAAATGAACAAATCAGAGAACCTTTCAAATTATCTAAGGAAGTCTGTGTTGCCAATATTAATTCAGATAGAAATGAGGCTGATTTGAGGCCCCATAATGACACATGGAAGAAAAAAATGAAGAAGGAAGAGGATTGTAGAAAAGAGAGTTTTTCCAGTAATCAACTTAATACCAGCCAAGAACTTTCTGTTAATACACCCTCATTCATCGATCTTCAGAAGAAATCGCTTACAGTTAAAGTAGATATGAGGACAGCAGACATGCCCAGGTATTATCCTTGTGGAGTTTTAAATGTTGCTTAATAGATGTTTGTTTCAGCATTATTAGCAGCTTCAAGATGGTATTTGTATTGTTGGTTGGTGTCCATTGAGTGGCGGAGGGATATTAACTAGATTTTTTTCCCCCCAAAATCCTGTAATGAGGATAAATTATATTAGTTATAGGTGGTGACTTCATGTCTGCTGGTTTCTGCATCCTATCTCTAGATGATTCTTGGGTACAGGGCATTTCAAAGAAATTTTCCTCTTTAAAAATTTCATGTTTTTTTTTTTTTTTTTTTTTGCTTTTTTGCCGGGCATGGTGTCGCACGCCTTTAATCCTAGCACTTGGGAGGCAGAGGCAGGTGAATTTCTGTGAGTTCAAGGCCAGCCTGGTCTACATAGTGATCTCCAGGCCAGCTAGGACTAAAGGGAGACCCTGTCTCAAAAAGACCAAAAAAAATTCATGTTTTTATACTGCCATTTTTTCATATGGAGGGATAAGCTGGGGAGAATTCATGAATTATTGTGCTACAATGCTCACATGCTATGGACTGAGTGATGTTTGCCTAAGAAATAAGTTTTCTCAAACAGATCTTCTTTTGGAGGCTCACACTGCTTATTTGCATGTTAAAGCTATCAAAGAATCTTTGCTCTTTAGGGTATGATCTTATAATTAAAACAGTTTCTGAGAACGTAATGATACTTTGTGATTAATTACTCTTTTAAAATTTTATTTATGTGTAATATATGTGAGTATGGACATATATGTGCCATGACAGTTATGTGGAGGTCAGAGGACAACTTTCAGGAGTCATTTCTCTCCTTCCGCTGTATGTTCCAGAGGTCAAACCGAGATTATCAGACTTGAATGGCTTAGAATTTGGAATCACAAATATTCACTGATCTCTCGTTTGAACAGGACTCAGAGCCATATGTCTATGCTTCTTCTACTTATTTCCAAATTCTAGATCATGTAATTTAGTGCCTGAATTATGGCAAGATAAATACCTTTTTATTTTACAGCTATCTTAATTTTTAATGAAGTCTTTCATTAGCAAAATAGTTTCAAATTTAAACATTTCAAATTATTCTAGGGCTGCTTCTAGATATTCTGTAGAAAGACAGATGTCACAGGATTTGGTTGCCATTGGCAGGAAAAGTAAGGACTTTCATCCACTGTTTGAACATCTTGACTCAACTCAGAATATTGAAAACAAACCTAAAGAAGAATTTGCTGAGGAAATTGTAACAATAATCCATCAAGTTAAAGGTTGGTATATATTTTACACAAACTCTTAAGGATAGCACAAAAACATTGTACTTTTTTTACAAGGTATAAATACCTGTTATCTAGTTTTAATAGTAGTTACTCCATTTTGACTAGGTCACGAATTAGGAAATCTATTGGATTTCCTCAAGCCTAGTTTTTTATTTTATTTTATTTTTTTGTCTTTTCGAGACAGGGTCCCCCTGTAGCCTCAGCTGTCCTGGAATTCACTCTGTAGACCAGGCTGGCCTTGAACTCACAAAGATCCACCTGCCTCTGCCTCCCAAGTGCTAGGATTAAAGGCGTGCGCCACCACGCCTGGCAAGCCTAGTTTTTTATATTTATTTTCTAATAACTTTCTGTTTCAGATGCTAGTGGTTGAGAAATTATTAGTTAGAAGGAGAGTAGCCTGCTCTAATAGGCATATTGAGTGAAATGAGAAGCACTAGCTGGTAGCCTAACAAGGAGGAAGAAGGAACAAAAATGGACATGAAACCCCAACAATCCAGAAGTCTAGGTTATTTTATTACATTATCAAAAGCCCTGAGGGCCTTCCTGGGACTTTGTGCCATAAGAATGTTGCTGTATGACCAATGGAATAATCCAGGCTTTATTATATCAGAGAGTTACATAATTACTACTTTAAAGCTTTGCATTAATTTGCTTTTTACTTTTTGCTTTTGACAGGTTTACATTCACTGGAAAATTAGTGATGTAAAACAGCTTTCCCCGGTGATGCTGCATAAATTAGGCAATTGTCAATATTCTAAATTAGAGGTTTTCAAGAATTTCAGATGTTTATTTTCTACTACTTAGTACATAATTACATTCATCTTTTCTACCTTCATGAAACATATTTCAAAAATTAATTTTTTTCTGCCATCCTTTAAGCTAAGGCATGTAATTTCTTTAATGCAGACAGTTTGGAGCTAGGGCTTTAGCTCAGTATTAAAGCTCTTTTCCTAGTATGTACAAGGCCCTGGATTTGATCCCTCAAACTGCAGAAAATAGGAATAAAAAATTAAGTAGACAGTTTGTCAGAACCCCTTTCAACTCCAACCCTTCTTACCCAAAGGAAATATGGTTGTTTGCAGAAAGAAAACTAGAGTTGCAGAAAAATAGAGGACATTGTTCCAGAATAGGACTAGTACGTTAATAGAAAGGCTTACTGGCATAGCATTATGACAGATTAAATCTGTTCTCCATTCCTTCCTATTAAGAGCTTATAACATAGTTGATTTCAGAATGTCTTCCTGAGTTCCACTTAATGTTAAAGTAAAATGATATTGGAAGACTTTCTGTGATGTTTAAACATAACATGTAGTGGTTGTTCAGAGGTTGATTTATTTTTACCTCTGGTCGAACTGCAGTGTTCTGGACTTTCCTTACTTTCCAGATAGAGTAGGGTCTTATCTTGGAGAAGAAAGGTTATCACTTTGAGAACATCATTATTCTGGATAAGTAAGCATGTGTGGCATATAAGAAGAAAACCCTTGGATTCATAAGTGAAGTGCTTTTTTTTTCTAATCTCTTTTTTCGGGTTTGGAAGAGCATACAAGCATTACAAATATGCAAACTAAGGTTAGGTCCCATTTATTTTCAGATGAGAACAAATTAGATGTTTTTTAGTGGTCCCTTTTTTAAAAATTTTTAAATTTTATTTATTTTCGTATGTGTATGAACGCACTGTCTGCATGTAGGTTGGTGCACCCGTGTCGTGCAGTGCCTCGGAGGTCAGAAGAGGGTGTCAGATTCCCGTGGAACTGGAGTTAAAGACGGTTCTCAGCCGCTTTGTGGGTGCTGGGGATCAGGGTCTCCCTGTAGCCCCAGTTGTCCTGTAACTCACTCTGTAGACCAGGCTGGCCTTGAACTCACAAAGATCTGCCTGCCTCTGCTTCCTGAGTGCTAGGATTAAAGGTGTGTGCCACCACTCACAGAGAGTATATTTTCTATATAAAAACAGGACTAACCCAAGCAGCTGCTTGACCTGTTCACATTGCTGAAATAAGTTGTATTGGAGTCAGTGTCATTACTTGAATGTGTATGACTTTGAAAATATTTATTTTTATAACTTTAATTCTACTGTGTCTGTAGTAGTAGCCTACTGAATTTATTGGTGAAGGGATGATACTTGTTAAGCTATTGAAATCATAGGTTGCTTCAAGTGGTTACAGATGATTAGTCTGAGGGCTGCATTTTGAAAACATGTCTTCTGCCGGCACTTTGTGGAGCAGAAGATGCTATCTTGTGAGCTGACTTGAATCAGTGTTAGAATGCAATATGTCATCAAAACAAAGTTTGTGGTTATACAGACTAATGATTTGAGAGCCACCAAAACATTCCTATAATGTGGTTCACAGGTTCACATATAGGCGAAAACCTACTCAATAGCAGGTTTTTATTGCCTTCTTTAAAGCCTGCAATGATTTCAAATTCCATTCTGTATTTAGTGCATGGTATTAGTGCATAAGATAAGAAAGAATTACTTAGGTCCCTTTATTATTTTAGGAGAATGGATACGTCTTTGGATTATCTTCAGAATAAGCAGACTATGGCACATGAATCAGCAGAGGAGGTAAGTACCATTTTTTGATGAGAGATCATCTTGTTGTTGCTATAATAATGGGAAAAGAGGTTTGTGGTAGGGAGTCTTAAAAGGAGTTCAAAGTCCATGAAGAAGTTTTAACATCCAGGAATCTGAAATTATAAAAGTTCTCCAAGTGACTGATTATATACTCCAGGTTGGAGTGAGAATACCAAGAAAAGTCAAAAAATACTCTTTAAGAGGGACAGTCCTAGCTTTGAAAAATTGATCCCAAGGCTCCACAGCGTGAAGCTTGTAGAAAATATAATCCTTACTGTTTTTTTCAAAGCTTGCATGTGGGATATATTTTTAAAGCTATATGTGGAATAAATAGAAAGGAACCATTCGATTTAGTAATCCTCTTCTGTTTACTATAGAAGAGTTTGTGGAGCCAGGCGTGATGGCACATGCCTTTAATCCCAGCATTCTCCCTGTAGCCCCAGCTGGCCTAGACTCACTTTGTAGACCAGGCTGGCCTTGAATTCACAGAGATCTGCCTGCGTCTGCCTCCTGAGTGCTGGAATTAAAGATATGTGTCACTAAACTGACTTCTCAAGACCTTTTATGATTGAAGATTTTAAGTTTTAGTTAACTTTTAAATGTTTTTCAATATGACTTCCACATAGCATTTATTAATTTTAATCGTTGTAGGTTATTTTATTTGTTTACAATAGCTTGTTAAATCATTCAATCCCTTTAAATTCTTTTTCGTTGTTGTTGTTGTTGTTGTTGTTGATTTTTTTTTGACAGGGTCTTTTTAGTCACAGCCCTCCCAGAAGTCAAGATGTGAATTAGGGTGGCCTGGATCTTGCAGAGATCCACCTGCCTCTGCCTCCTAAGGGCTGAGATTAAAGGTATATGCTACCAGGCCTGGTGTCCCTTTAAATTCTTTTTACATTTAAATTGCTTCTTTCTTGTTATTTTAAATACAGTATTTTAAATATTTTTATAGAGGCAACCTTTTCTTTGGGATTGAATCCCAGAAGTAGGATTCCTGGTTCAGTGTTAAGAACTTTTCTGACCGTATTGTCAGTTATGCTTCAAACTATTTTTACCAGTTTACACTACCATTAGTAGAATGAGTATAAAAATAATTGACTTAGGGACCGGAGAGATAGCCTAGCGGTTAAGAGCACCGACGCTCTTGCCAAGGACCCAGGTTCGATCCCCAGCACCCACATGGCGGCTAAGAACCGTCTGTAACTCCAATTCCAGGAGAACTCCAGTTCCAGGGGAATCTGACACCCTCTTCTGACCTCCGCGGCATTGCACGACAAGGGTGCACAGACCTGCATGCAGACAGTACATTCATACACATACAAAGATAAATAATAATAAAAAAAATTAAAAAAAATAATTGAATTAGGACTTTTTTTTAATTTTTTATTTATTTTTGTATGTGTATGAATGTACTGTCTACGTGTAGGTTTGTGCACCTGTTGTCGTGCAATGCCGCGGAGGTCAGAAGGGGGTGTTGGATTCCCCTGGAACTGGAGTTCTCCTGGAATTGGAGTTACAGACCATGTGGGTCCTGGGGATCAAACCCTGGTTCTCTGCAAGAGCAGTGGGTGCTCTTAACCGCTAGGCCATCTCTCCAGCCCGACTTAGGACTTTTAATTAAGTTCTTGTTAGATACAGTCTCTATGCAACTAACAGTAATGTGCATGGTTTGTTTTTGTCAAAATTCCTCAGACTCTGGTCAGAGTAATAGATCCAAATGACCTACGACATGACATTGAAAGAAGGAGAAAAGAACGGTTACAGAGTGAAGATGGGCACGTTTTTCACATAGCTAGTGCTATGGAGAGGTAATCAGTGGATGAAAAACATCTTGTTAGCAGGGAACCTTTGTTTTCAGCATTTTCTAAAATTTTGTGTGAAAATGAATTTTAGTCTAGGGATTTGATCCTTCAATTCCATTGTATGCATGTTTATTAAGGTGTTTTAGTTACTAATTGATCATCACATGAAGCTTGATTTAAACAACAGAAACTTGTGGGATAGGTGAACATTTTAGGCCTTTAAAATTCTAGAAAAGATTATATGGCTGTTTGAATAGTAGCAGGAACCAGGACTGCCAGCTTATATTGTGTTTGGCTCAAGCACATTGAAACTTGTATATTTTGCTTTTAGATTCTGAATTAGTCTGAAGTAGTACAAACTTTCCTGAGGTCAGTACCTTTCCCTCTCAGGACTGTTCAGATTTGTCTATGAAATAGGCAGCTATAGTAAAAAATATAGAGGAGACCTTAATTTGAATCTCATTGACTCTGCCCATTTACAAGCTGTTCAATGGTCAACAAATTATCAGACTCCTCAGAGACTCTATATGATAGTGATAAAATATCTTACTATTTTGGGCAGCTGTACCATTAAATGTACATTAGAAGTATATATGCCATGCATGCCTAGCAAATAGATAACCAGTACATCCGTTTTCTTTCCTAATCTCATAACTTTCCAGGAGCCTTTAGTCATCTAGATTGGCCTCCGTCTGTCTCTAGCTCTAAGAACAGGGCCTATGGCAGCTCCATGACCCCCAAATGATTATGAGGAATAATTGAATGAAGCAAAATTTGTAGTTTGGCTAAAGTTGTTACACATTTTGAATCTTTCAGAAGTAGGACTATGAATAGGAGGGACAGTGCTAATTATTTTTTATAAACCTTATTGTCAAATTTTAAAACAGTTAATATATTTGACTAGATTTTTAAATTGTGTCTGAACCTAGCTAGACTACATGGAACTTGTGTAAAATTGGACTTGATTTTGACAGTGTTTTGGATTGATTAAGATTGTGTAACTATGTTGTTATATGAAACAGTTGGGAAAAAAAGTATCTTGTTCCTTGCTGGTGAAAGACACCATTTTCCTAATATGATATGCTTAGCACATGGTATCACTGTGTGAAATAATGACAAGCTGCCTATCAGTTTTTTTTTAACCCAGAAAACTTAAGAAACACAGTGTACCAAGAAACAGGATTTTTCAAACATTTGCACTGATAAACCATGTCATAATGGCTATAAATGCTTCAGAGTATCTTTTCACTTTGAGATCACTGGAGCTTGAAAACTGGAGTTCCACCCAAGTTCAGAGAGTGCCCAGCTCTTAGAATCCTAGTCTCTGCTTTCTCCTCTGTGAAATGGGAATGAGGATTATGCTTACCTCATATTTGTGGTCAAGAGTAAGTACAATGATCAATATAGTGTAGGTGGCTAGCCTTAAGTTCACTAATGTTACATTTGAGGACAATCTCTTGGGTTTTATTTGTATTGGATAGTTGATGGGGCATGTGGATCAATGAGAGCTTTTAAAATTGCAGTGTTTTTTAACCATAAAAATCACAGTTTTTAGTATATTCACAGAGTTGTATAAGCATCATCTGTCCCAAAATATCACTCCAGAAGAAAACTGTAGCCAGTTTTAACTCTTATTTTTCCTTCTTCCTGTCCCTGCAACCACTACTGTTATTCTATCTCTAGATTATCCTATTCTTTTTTATTTTATTATTTTTTTGGTCTTTTTGAGATAGGATCTCCCTGTATCCCTATCTGGCCTTGGACTCAGAGAGATTGGCCTGCCTCTGGAGTGCCGGGATCAAAGGCATGCACCACCATGCCCAGCAGATTATCCTTGTCTTTTTTTTTTTTTTTTAACATTTTTTTTATTGATGCTTTGTGCATTTCATACATCATTTTCCAATTCAGTTCAGGCATATTTCCCTTTCCCTTCCCCCCCACCCCCACCCCAACCGAGATCATGCATTCTGCCATAACTGTCCTGCATATTTCTCTCAGTTTTTTTTTTCCATTTTTTAGCTATAAGTGATAATCCATGAGTACAAGCATCCTTCATGTAAAACCAATTTGCAGGCTGTTGTGCCGAAACCCCCACAGCCCCACCTTCCAGCGTGGGGTGAGGGGTTGTATGTTCAATTAGGGTCCAGACTACATTGCTGTAGTTTCACCATTCACCCCAATCGCAGCCCTTACATTCTACCACGCCCCCTCTTCCGCAGGTTGTTCCCTAGGCTTAGAAAAGGGGCACAGGTGGATGAGAGGTAAAACAGTCCACTCTCTCTGGAGCTGTTGACTTGGACTCTGGTCAATTCTGGCTGTTTCCTTTCATGGGCTGACAGTTTGTCCAGGAATAACCTTTCGATCCTACTAATGAAGAACAAGCAATTAGATATATAGGTATTTAAGCAGCACTAATAGTTATGGTAGGTTACTTTAGCATAGACACATGTTTGGATATGTTAATCCATGAATTACAATTTTCCCCCCTGTTAAATATGACAGGGTCTTACTGTGGCTTATAACATCTCCTAACCTGTAGAGGATGTAAGCTTGTGGCATCAGCCATGGGTTATTTCTCCAAGGGGAGAGCCAATAGCCAATTAGATTTGGGATATACAGGCATATGGCTGCCTCTGCTGCACAGTATTTCCAGGCAGGTGAGGTGTAGCTGGTGTTTACGGTGGAGTCTTGCTTGACTCAAGGAGACCTGTATTTGCTTTATTGGTTTAGTGGCCTTTGGTAACACTCTCTGGTGTTCCAGAGGCCATCTGTACACTTGCATGTGTGGTCTTAATACATCTTTCCCATGTTAACGTCAGGTCTTCAGCAGCAGTGCCATATTGCCTCTCTTCTTGCAGGTATCCTAGTTTAGAGGCAAGGAGCTTTCTGGAGATTATCCTTTTCTTAACATGTCATATAAATGCTGTCATGTGATGTTTGGCTTTTTGTGACTTATTCTTTCATGAAGTGTGTATTCAGAGTTCATCCATGCTGTAGCACTGGGATTTCGTTTTTGGCTGAATACTCCATTGTATGGATGTGCCATATCTTGTTTATCCATTTATCATTTGATGAACTTTTGGTTGATTCCACTTTTTCACTATTGCAAATAAATAGTGCTTTGAACATTTGTGTGCAAGCTTTTGTGTGGTCATGTCTTCATTTTTATTCAATATATACCTACACATAGAATTGATGAGGTAGATGGTAACTGCCAAACTGTTTTCCAGAATGATTAGGTACATAATTTTACACTGTGCCGACAATGTGTGAGGGGTCCAATTTCTCCATCTCTTTACCAAAGCCTCAGTTCAATGTTAAAGGGGCCAGTGAGGTAGCTCAGTGGGTAAAGGCAACTGCTATCAAGCCTGACTACTGGCATTCAGTCTTCACAGAACCCACATGGTTGAGAGAGAGAACTGACTCCCACAAGTTGTCCTCTGAATTCTACATGTGCACCATGGCATACATGCCCACATTTACACATACACATACAGAGATAATAAATAAAAATAAAAACATTTTAAGTGAAGAACTGTTCTTTTTTACTCTATCTTCACTCAGTTTCCTTATTAAAATAAATTTTATTTTATACTTTTATTTTAGAATTCAGTTTGTAAAAATTGATCTCATTTTTACATATTTCTTGTAGGTAATTTCAGTGTATAGTTTGTAGAGAAGTTCAGTTAAACATAGTATAGTCATAAATCATAGGATATAGTGATCTCCACCATGGGATTTCGGTTAAACCATAAGTTGTATGTAGGCTCTGTGTCTTTATTTGCTGGGCATTGAATTCCTATTGCATTGAGCTCAGCCTATATTCTTTGAATGAAGACTTTACAAAGGATCAGATGGGGCAAGGGATAGTGTAGTTGTAATGCATTTCTATCTTGATTACTGTTCCCTTAAGTCTTAGGATCCATTGCCAGCAAGCCTAATTCTTGGGGATTCCATCCACTTTCTAAGAAGGGGTCCCCCTTCTGACCAGTTTCCTATTTGATGTATCCTGAAACACCCTGGTGTTTCCAGGTGTTCTCACACACTATATCTCCTTATAACCAGTGTTACTAAGTCCCCTACAGTATATCTGAGATGTGCTATATGGGTATGGGCTGTGTGTGATTAAGTAGCTTAAAAATAGTATCAATGAACTTAAAAAGGACATCAAACTGCAAAGACTTTCTTATTATAAAGTAGCTTATAAGAAAACATTAATTTTTATTTATGCCATTTTAACAATATAATCCACACAAAATTAGAATGAACTTCATATAGATTTTTTCATATATGCAACAAATACATCTATGTTAATTTCTTTGTTCTATGTACAGTGAAAAACTTTTACCTTCTTGTCACTTAGAATTTAGTAGTATGCAAAAGAGAATAAATGTCCATGGAGGGATAAGTTAAAAAATAAGGCAGAGGTGGAAAGTCAGTAGGAAGTGACATGTGATGTTAAAAATTTTAGTGGGCATGTTGGGCGTGGTGGTGCACGCCTTTAATCCTAGCACTCGGGAGGCAGAGGCAGGCAGATCTTTGTAAGTTCAAGGCCAGCCTGGTCTACGGAGTGAGTTCTAGGACAGCTGGGGCTGCAGGGAGACCCTGTCTTGAAAACACCAAAAAAATAAATAAATAAATAAAATAAAAATTTTAGTGGGCATATGAATTGATTGAAGGAGTTAACCAGCCACTGGGTTACCTGAAGGTATATTTCAAAGCAGTGAACAGCAAATTCAAAGATACAAGGCAGAAGCATAGTTATTCTAGACTAAGGACTAGAGTTAGGTCTAGAGGGTTGCAATATGATAGAAAAGGATAAAGGGGTTGGAGACCTGGAAGAACTTGCCAAACAAGCCTGACAGCTTGGATTCAGATCCCCAGGATAATCACAGAAAGCTTGTGGGCCACTTTGTGAACAATAAGAGACCCTGCTTCATACAAAGTGGAAGATGAAGCCCAACAGCCAATCTTGTCCTCTGACCTCCACACATGGTCTATGGCATGTGGGTGTCTGCACCTACATCAAATTAAGTATAGCATACACAGAGAAAAGGGTGAAAGTAGACGAAGCCAAATTATGAAGGACTTGGAAAGACATGAAGACTGTTTTACACTGAGTGAAATTGGAAACATTTCAGGTTCTAACTAAAGAAAAGGCATAACCTCCTTTAAATTATTTGATTGTTCAAAACAGGGTTTCCCTGTAGCCCCAGCTGGCCCCAGACTTGGTATGTAGACCAAGTTGGTTTCAGTCTTACAGACATTCACCTGCCTACCAAATGCTGGGATTAAAGGCATGCACTACCATACTCAGTCTATCTCCTTTAAATTTTAAAATAATCAACTGTCATTGCTAGGTAACAAATTATTGCAAGCATTACAAAGATAAAAGGTAGAGTCACTCAGTTTTTTCATTTGGCATAGTGCTTTTTAAGTTCCATCTATGTTGTGTCATCAGAGCTGAAAAGTCTGTTGTCTGGTTATACCACATTGTGTTTATCTGTTTTTTTGTTTATGGACGTTGATGTTGTTTCCACCTTTTGACTGTTATAATAGTGTTGGTTATGAGCACAGAGTGCACCATCTTTTCTTTTTTTTTTTTTTGGTCTTTTTGAGATAGGGTCTCCCTGTAGCTCTGGCTGTCCTGGAACTCACTCTGTAGACCAGGCTGGCCTCAAACTCATAGAGATCCACGTGCCTCTGCCTCCCAAGTGCTAGGATTAAAGGCGTGTGCCACCACGCCCGGCATTTATTTATTTCTGTATGTGTATCAATGTACTGTCTGCATGCAAGTCTGTGCACCCGTGTCGTGCAATGCCGCGGAGGTCAGAAGAGGGTGTCGGATTCCCCTGGAACTGGAGTTCTGCTGGAATTGGAGTTTCAGACGGTTCTTGGCCGCCATGTGGATGCTGGAGATCGAACCCGGGTCCTCTGTAAGAGCGGTCGGCGCTCTTAACCGCTAGGCCATCTCTCCAGCCCCCATCTTTTCTTTTATAGTCATTATATTCTAGTGGGTGTAAGATGTCTTACTGTGGTTTTGTTTCTTTTGGTCTTTTTTTGAGACAGGGTCTCCCTGTAGCAGGAGCTGGCCTAGAACTCATTGTGTAGAACAGACTGTCGTGGATTCTCCTGCTTCTGCCTTCTAAGTGCTAGGATTAAAGGCATGCACCACCATGCCTGGCTCATTGTGGTTTTGATTTGTATGTCCCTAATGACTAATGATGTTGAACATCTTTGTATATGCTTATTGGACATTCTTTGCCTATTTTAAAATCAACTTAGAGGGCTGGAGAGATTTGGCCTAGCAGTTAAGAGCGCCAACTGCTCTTGCAGAGGACCCGGGTTCAATCCCCAGCACCCACATGGAGGCTGAGAACCGTCTTTAACTCCAGTTCCAGGGGAATCCAACACCCTCTTCTGACCTCCGCAGCATTGCATGACACGGGTGCACCAACCTACATGCAGACAGTACTTTCATACACATAAAAAAAAAAATCAACTTAGAGTCTTTTATATTAAGGAGGTATTAGAGTTCTTTATATATTCTCCAGGCCAGTGAGATGGCTCATTAGGTAAAGGCACTTGCCACCAAGCCTAATGACCTGAGTTTGATCTCTGCCACTCGCATGATGGAAGGAGAAAACTTGACTCCCACAAGTTGTTCTCTTCCCCGCCCCCACATGTGTGCCCTGGCCTAGGTATGCACTTGAGTACACACACAAACACAAATACAACAAAAAATTAAGAGCTTTTTATATATTCTAGAACTACAGGCTGAATATTCTTTATCTAAAATGTTTAGGATAGGAAGTGGTTCAGGGGACTAGAGAGATGGCTCAGTGGTTAAGAGCACTGGTAGCTCTTGTAGAGGACCCGAGTTCAATTCCCCGCACCCATATGGTGGCTAACAACCATCTGCAACTCGTTTCAGGGGAATCTGACATCCTCTTTTGACCTGAGGGCATTGTACGACATGGGTGCACTTATGTATTCAAATAGGCAGTACGCTCATACAAAAAAAATTAAAAAATTTTTTAACAAAAGAAGTGGTTCAGATTTTAGAATTTCGGGGGGATATTTGCATATATATAATGAGATTTATTTGGGAGATGAGACCCAAGAATAAACATGAAATTGATTTGTTTTATTCATGTCTATCTTATATCCTTACATCCATACTGACATACACACTGAAGGAAGTTTGATGCAGTATTTGTCCCTGTGTTTTGACTGACCTGTTGAATGGAGTTAGGTGGGGAATTTTTAATTTGTTTCATGTTGGTGCTTAGGAAGTTTCAGATTTTGAAGCTTTTCACTTTTTGTATTTTCATGTTAGTGGTTTTCAACTTGTATTCTTATATCAGATATGTTTTACAAAGACGAATTTTTTTTTGAGACAGTCTGCCTATAGTCCCAGCTGCCCTGGAACTCACTATATAGATCAGGCTTGCATCCATCCTACAGAGATACACACCTGCCTCTTCCTTGTGAGTCCTGGGATTAAAGACATGTATTAACACACCCAGCTTGACAACGAGCATGTTTGTCTTTTTGGTTGTGAGCCTGAGCCTTTAATGGCTGTGCCAGCTCTCCAGCCCAACAAACAGCACATTTTAAAGCACACTGTTCTGTTTACAGAAGTAGCTATAATGTGCTAATGATAGTCATCTGGAAAAATATAACGAAATAAAAAAATATGTTTTTTGTAATTTTTCCAGTTAGAAATGTCCACTATAACATGATATTTTTCGGTTACTTGTCTTTTTCTAGGCACATATGTGTGCTTTAAATTTTTTAACTTTTTATTTTATGTTTATGAGTGTTTTGCCTGCATGTGTGTAAATGTACTCATGTTCTGCATTATCTGTGGAGGTCAGAAGAGGGCATCAGATCCCCTGGAGTTATGGATGGTTGTTAGCCACTATGTGGTTGCTGGGTACCAAACCCAGGGCCTCTGCAAGAGTAGGCGGTGCTTTTAACCACTGAGCCATCTCTCCAGCCCCATATTTGTGCATTTTAAGTATTGAAATTATCCCCAATGTATAGCATTGTACCTTGCTATTTTGACTTACTATCATGTCACAAACATTTTGAGAGGACAGGATGTTGAACATTTCAGAGATCTGAAATCTTGTTTTGTGTCAGGTTCTGGGGTCAGAGATGGGGCCATAACTGAACCATTCACAGTGGGAATCAAAGCTTGTTCCATTAAACACACCAGTATTTGTATTTAGAAAGATGGAGAACAGGAGTTATTCTGTATGTCTCGTAGTAGGGTACCTATTCTGCATCAGAAGCGGTTAGGAAAACCTTTGGAAGAGGTCCAAGTGGAGCGGAACTTTGAAGTTAATCTAAGTGGAAGGAAATGATCATAGAAGGAATTGCAGGTGCAAAGGTATAGAAGCAGGAAAGATTATGGTATGTGCTGAGAACCACACATAAGTAACTAGCCTTGATGTTCAGTATGTATGTTGGGGACATTGGAAGAAGGCAGTTATTAAGGCAGAGCCAGTGGAAGAAGGATTGAGAATCATGAAGAGGAGTATGAATTAAATCCTCATTCCATTACAAAATGAATGAGGGGCTGAAACAGGGCAGATGGTTCACTTGGGAACAGGTCCTGCTGAAGATACCTTAAGAGCTGTGCAGGAAGATGTGGGATTTTCAAGGGCGTGAATTTTTCAAGGTCTGTGGAAAAGAAGCTTCCAGGCTCTGTCCCCCACTCAGATATAGGAGAGCCCTTTGTCATCTCAGGCTCTCTCAGTGTCAGGAGACAAGAGTAGGAGTGCCCTTTGTTCCTGTACCCTAACAGGATCAGAGCCCTCAGTTTTGCCAGTGAAGTCTCATAACTGACCTTTTGATAAATGGGCTGGCTCATGAGCCATTGGTGTTTCTGCCATGTGGAATCCCTGGGGAGATGGGGCAGGGCTGCCAAAGACCCTAAAGTAGTGATAATCTTCCCTGAGGAAAAGCACAGTTTTTTCTGTATCAGTTGTAGCTTCTAGGAATCTTGTCCTTAGACCTTAGATTGAGAATCATTGTACAAGGAATATTATTTTCCCCGTAGTGCTAACTCTCAATTTAATTAAATATTGTTGAGAAATAAGGGCATTAGTCCTAATAATTATGATTTTTAATTTTAGTATTGATAGTTGATAGTTCTGTCTTTGTCTTTTTGTTTTCTATGTATCTATGTTTTCTATGTATTTTTTGCCAAAAGTAAAGTAACCAAAGATTCTTATTTTCTTTCTCTTTATTAGGAATCAACATTGTTCCAATTTTTCAAAGATGAAGACTCATGCTGATGGATTCCAAAAGCCTCCATATTTTGTAAAACGAAATTTTAGAAAATTTATTCAGAAACCTAACATAGTAAGATTGGAGTTTCAAGTTTTTCATTTTTGTTCATTCTCTTTAAATATATAAATACTTTTCAGAATGTTTTGTAACTTCATTATGTTATAAGAGTGTTGAGACTTACTGGTTTTATGATGAAAGAACTCTTCTATATATTGTAATTTTTTGGATTTATTACAGTATTAATTTTCTTAAGATGTTTTGGTAATAAGTTTATTGAGATAATTTACACATTGTAAATTTAAGTCATTTCAGCCGGGTGTGGTGGCACACGCCTTTAATCCTAGCACTCAGGAGGCAGAGGCAGGTGGATCTCAGGCCAGCCTGGTCTACAGAGTGGGTTCCAGGCCAGCTGGGGCTACAGGGAGACCCTGTCTTGAAAAGACACAAAAAAATTTAAGTCATTTCAGGTGTAGTAATTTTTAGTAAATTTACCAAGATATGTAGTTGTCACTATAATCTAGTCGTAGGACTTTTTAAAAGAAAGACAGGATTTCACTGGAACTCAGCTGTACATCCCAGTCTAGACTCAAGCTTGGAGTCTTCCTGCCTTCACCTCTCAAGTGCTGTTACCTCTCAATATCCTGTATAAGATATTTTTACCATTCAATAATTATTCCCTGTTACCACTCCTAGCAAACCACTACTCTTTCAACTTTAAAATTTTGCTTATAGGACAGATCAGAAAATAATAGCTGACTGCTCTTCTATAAGTGATAGCTAAAGGATGGAAGCCAGAGTTAGTTTTTAACTGAATTTTAGAAGTACTTTAGTGTATTATTGCAAGAAACAAGCTACTAGGTTATGCTCACACACAAAGAGAAGGATCATTGATGGAGATTATTAAGAGCCATGTCAGCAGCTGCCTAGTACAATCCTTCCTCTGGCCAGACTCCACAGAAAGGGATTAAGGAAAGGTAAGAAGACTGATAATTTTAGAAACAGGAAACTGCAAAATGGGTTCTATCTTATCTGCTTCTGCTAGAGAGCTCAAGTTTTTTGTAGTTACAGATTGCTAATCTTTTGTTTCTAGGACTTCCCAAGCCATGGCTAGATTATCACCTTTAAACAGTTATAATCTGTGTTAGCCTAACTGTATTAGCCTAACTTGCCTCCTAGCAGTGTTGAGGGTTTGTGTTCTTCTTAGACAGTAGAAACCCTTCAGAACTCCTGCTAGTTTGGGGATTCTTTCTTTCTAAAATGCTTACATAACTAAATGCTAAATTTATAGTCCATTTTCTAAACACCAACAATAGTGTTATACAGAATGTTTTTTTTTACACTCTCACAAGCATGAATGAAACTGTCCCCTCATAAACTAGCATGGGTCATGTGAAAGAAGTCTGTAAGCTCCATGCTATCTGCTTTGGGTTCTTAATCTCTTAATCTTTAAACATGTCTTGAATGGTGAGACTACTTTTTAAAATAAGCCTTAGAAATATATTAACCCATATTAATACTTTTTATTCAGAAATATACTATGCAGAGAAAGGATACTCTTACTCAGAAGACATTTAGATTTGAGGAAAACCATCAGAACAGAAGAGGCTTTAAAGGGCCTTTTAAGGTATTGATGTTATTTTCCATTTATGTTTGACATTGGGCTTATACTTTGGACATGATGTTCTGTTAGTAAATTTGTGGTATTTTTTCAAATATTAACTATAACCTAGTGTTTCTGGTTTATATGACTTTATAGTATTTCTAGTTATCATTATCAGTTTAATAATGACTTATTTCTTCAGGATCTAAATTTTTACTAGTAAAACCCTGTTTTCAAATAGTAATATAAATTCTTCCAAAAGTTACCAGTAGCCAAGGTTAGTAGGGCAGTGGTAGGCTTCATCAGGTGAGCATGTGGACCACTTCTCCCTTCTGCCTTCAACTGATCTAGAAGAATACTTGGAAACACAGGGAGCCACAAGGACTAGAATTAGTGAGGAAGGGGGTTTTATAGAATTGTTTGGGAAGGTTTGGAGAAGATTGGTTCATGTCTGACAAAACTGGACTCCTCTCACTCCAAGCATAAAATTATAGGAGAGCGAATGTTCATAGTCCTCTTATGTTTATTATGCCCTTCTCCCTGTCTTGTTTTTAATTCTTCTGCCCTCTCTTCCACAATGTTCCCTGAGCCTTAAAGGGGGTGATACAAATGTCTTGTTTAGGGCCATGCTCTCAATTGTCTTTATTCTCAGCATCTTGTATAGCCAGAGGTCTCTGCATTTAGCTCTGTTCATTGAAGAGAGAGGCTTTTCTGATTATAGCTGAAAGAAAACTTTATGGTTATAAACATATTTAGAAGGCAGTTTGATATTGCACCAGTTTAGCTAAGCAGTGGTAGTAGGTTTCCTTCTAGGGCCTAAGAGTGCCTTGGTCATAGGTTTTTTATTTATTTATTTATTTATTTATTTATTTATTTATTTATACATATATTTTTTATCAAATCTAGACCCATGTCCC